>JXSR01S073836.1:113100-123354 GCA_000969725.1 Ophiothrix spiculata | reverse complement strand
GAAAATCAGTTCATCTGACCCCCATTTCGCCGCTTCGCGCCTGACAGACCTACCACTTTCCAAGTTGAGTGCCCCCCCACGTACATGATTATAGAACTCGGTTAAGTTTGTGCCAAGGACAAATCTTTACATATACATCCCACTTTTGCAACTTGTGTTAAAGGTAAACAAAAATACAGAGTGCATGCCTTATTTCATGTACATGCAATTAAACCTACTGCTGGTTGGCCCCACTCTCAGTAATTCTGCTTTCATTGTATATAGAGCTTTTATATTGGCTATCATTTGACCTTAGTTTTTGATTTCATGTAATCAACAGTATGATGTACTTGTACTAAAACAGAATGCTTATAAAAAGTAATCCTATAAGAGTGAAAAGGAGTTTTGGAAAAACATGTTGTTAAGTCATAAATGGGGACCATAACACCTCATATCTAAGCGTGTGGATCCTAACTGGCATATTAGTTAGCCCTACGTAGCTGACAGGTCCATGTCATAAATGGGGACCATAACACCTCATATGTAAGCATGTGGATCCTAACTGGCATATTAGTTAGCCCTAGCTGACAGGTCCATGTGTCATCGTTCTATCACAATACTTGGTTTCCTTCCTCCCCTTCTTCCTTTGTAAGCAGTCATGAGTCCGTTGTATACATAAATACATCCTTGTACTTTGTGATGGCTAGGCTATTTCAGAGGAGGGTGGCCGTGGCAACTATTGCATGGTTGCCGTTCCGATCGTAGACGATACCCGGCTGCGTCATGTCCTATACTGCTTCTAGTAAGCCATTGGAAACATCGTGGAAAAATTCCGGGTTCGTGCGGGATGGCCGCTAAAATTATATTCCTAATCGGTAAAAAATATGATAAAATCTATAAAAAGTGGGGTTCACACGTTTAATCCCAGCGGATTTAGAGAAATACAATTATGTTTAATTTTGTGACATTACTTTTATAATTTATTTGATCAATGTAAAAAAAATGATTTCTGTAATATTTTCATTACATAGTTTGTTTTTCTACCCATTGCGATACACATAAAATATATTCCGTAAATTTGCGTTTAGAAATCCCTCAGCCTAAATCAAGTAAATCGTGTCCTATGCCGCCTGGGCTATTTATTACAATATAAATTGCAACTCTTTAGCATGAGCATAAACATCCCTACATTTTAGGTTAAGAAGGTGTTTTAACACCTTCTTAACCTAAAATGTAGGGATGTTTATATCTTTCATTGTCTATTTATCTATTCTTCCTTTATTCATGATAATACTGTTTCAGAAACAAGCACTGCTGCAGACCCCATTGTCTACATACAAGAAAAGCACATAAAAGATGATAACAAAGTACTTGAAAATGTTTTGCTTTTTTGGCTTTTCATTTTTTTTAAACCACAGAAATTAGTTTAGGGTCTAAAACAAAAATTTATGCCAGTATTTCATCAATTACTGCAACTTTTGATACTTAATGCTATTAAGGTATTGACAAAGGAAAATGGAGAATAAATAATCTGGGTTCTTTTTTCAAAGAAAATGCTCTTTTCAAATATATATGGATATATTTCAGCTTGCAGCTGATGCCTTATGATTTGTTTTTTTATTTCATCTAAAATTAAAAAAAATGATCGGCTTACAACTGCTATATATAGATAATTTAAAAAGTCTCAACTTTCAGCATTAAAACTTTTTAAAAATCAATGTAAAGCTAACAAGCAAGCCACATTTACTTTTGCGTATTTAAGGTTGGTAGGCTTCATTTTAGTTGTGCATGATTATTGATGCAATCCACCTTTAATACTTTTAAGTTATTCCAAAGAATACTATTTCAGCAAATAAAAAAGTGTACAAAAACTGTACTGATCGACAATAAAGTATATTATTTGTCTTTTAGGGGTGTTGTTCCTTGCTTGTAATCACATCTAAAAATATCAGTATGAACCGTTTATTTTTGTCCTTCAATAAAGCTTATGACTAGATTGGGTTCTTTTGTATGCATACAGTATTAAAATAGGAATAGTTCTTATATGATATATGTCACAATGTCACAAATATAGGGTAATTATTCCGAAAGTCTTATGACATAACCGGAAATGCCCTACATTTAATACGATAAGAAAGCCAGTACCAAGTCAATCAAATGCAATAATTATGACATTTGAAACCGGTAAATATCTGTCGGGTATGTCTGGCACTCAATTGATAAATTAGAGATTTATTCCGTGGAACTGACATTTCTGTACTATTTCAGATTTTCAGTTAATAAGTTTTTCACTCATAAAGATATAAATTCCAGTTTTCATTTTATATGAAATATCTTAATTAATTTTTTTAAACAAATTATACATATCTTTTTTCTCTTAACCATGTCAAATTTAAAATATCACAAAATTTGATTGTGTAAAACCTAAATGTCAAACTCTATATATGTGAAATGGTCAAGGGAATTAGTTGGATGTCAGATCTTGAGCTACAAGTAGAAATTTTTTGTTTGTTTGTCATTGTTTTTTAAGGTAATAGAATTGCAACTCTGGACTAGATTTGTAACATGGTTTGAAGCAAAATGTATATTTTGTATTGCACAAGTGGGGTGTAATAAAAAAAATCAAAATTGAAAATTGCCGATATGTGACTCATTCTCCTTCATCATGTCACATTTTGCTTACAGCATGGGATGCTAAGGAAATGGATTAGTCAATTGTGCATGATGTTTGCAGAACAAATGTTTGCCATCAGGCACTGGATTTCGTGTAAAAACGTTCAGCATCATTTATTGACATGACGTTCCTAAATGGAGATTAATTTGTCTGTTTATGTGCTTATAGGGTAGATTAATAAATTTATTCTCCACTGGAGTATCAACTACAGGCAGTCTGATGAAACTGTGGTAATTTCATATTTGTTTAAGATTTATATTTATGTTTTTCACTTACATTTCATTTTTGTCAGGCCTAATTAATAATTGTTTGATTGGAGTAACATAGAAAAAAAAATAGGGTAGGTAGGTCGGATTTTTTTTTTATTTTTAAGTCTATGTTTCACATACAAGAACACAAAAATATAAGACACATATACAAAAACATCTTCACTTTTTCTGTAATATATCTTTACATCTTTTATTTGTCATTTTTGAATGTCCTGCAAGTCATATCTCGGGCCTCCATGAATCGTGTACCATCAAATTTGGGATTTGGAGGTTTTTTACCATGCTCAAAAAAATAAAAAATATCTAGGGTCGGCGGTAAATATAGGGTCGGTCGGGTTATGCTCATCAAACAATTTTTTAAAGGCGTAAGTGCCATGGGAATGCAACAGTGTTTTAGCCGCATCTTTGTCTTTTTTTAAGGGAAGCTATTCTCTGAACAATTTTCTTTTGCTTTCTTTGCTTTGTCATTGAAAAATTATTTTTAAAATTTTATTTTGGATACTGGGGAGAAATTCTAATAATGTGTTTGAAATTGTACTTCCATTGCAAAAGAGAGTCCCCCCCCCCCTACAAATGCAGATTGACCTTGTTGAATTCACATGACAATCTATGTTTGTCCTGATGTTTCACCTTCCTCAATATGTGTATCATAGCAACAAAATATATCTTTCTATGCTCTTTCAATATATAATAGATTAGCGCATACAACCAAGTCCCGGATAACACTGCTCACACTATATGAAACAAAACCATCTGGTGTTTTTTTTTATTATGAGTTACAAGTGAAGTGCTGAAAAGTCATAAAAAACATTTTGTTTTCTTTTTTTCCTCTAGATTGACTTCCAGTCCTGTCAAATCTGCAACATACAGAAGGGGAACCTCAACAGAAAATTTGGTTTTGTACAAGTCACAGATTATGAAAGTGAGGTAAGTCAAACTAATCTCATATTCATACTAAATATGCAGACTAGTATTAATCTTGTTTAATCTTCTATCAATCTCCCAAGAGGGTGTAAGGAGGATCCGTACAAGTGTGCTATTTAAGATTGTGAAGTTATAGTTATGCTTTGGCAAGTCAATGTCAATGTACTCTAACATTCAAATTAGGTTTCAGGTATTAATTTTTTTAGATTTTGAAATCCTTGATTATTGTATTTGCTAAATTTTAAAAATCCTAGTTTAGGATATGAAAAGATTCCTTGTTTAAGGTGCATTTTTGCTCAACCAAAAATACAGATAAAGAGTCAATTTTGGAGGTTCATTCATTAGCATAAGATCCACCTCTCAAAAGAAGAGCCCCTCCCCTTGGAAAAGGTCCCACTGAATCCATTTGATACTAGAACTATAGAGTAGACAATTTCTTGATTAGAGAATGGAACTGGGACTAAAACAGGATTTATGCCAAAAAACTCCAAAAGGCTGACATGTTTAAAACACAGATTGATTTTCAAATGATAAAAGTTTCAACATTTTTGCATTGCTATAAAAAATAATAGAAGCATTTGACATTTAAAATCTTTAAAACTCACTCTATATGTTACGACAGGAAAATTAAGTTGCAATATTTCAAGTTCATCAGCGTCACATAGGATCTACGGCTCCAAGTCACATGACATAAATGCCAGGTGACTAAAAAATTAACCTGTGAGCAAAATGACTTTGAAAGTTTGACATCGGAAAAAAGACAGGTTTATTATATAATATTGGAATCAAGTTTTCTCATTATTGTAGAAAAGAGTTGTGTGAATTACAAATCGATCCCCATGCAATTTGCATGTTACCATTTTGATTCTGATGGTAAATACTCCCTCCTAAAAAATATGAATGATGGGTTGATCCTTTCTTTCCCTTAAAAGTGCAAACCTTCCTTCCAAATGAGGTTATAAGATAACATGCATATCCTGACATCATTTTGGAAATAGAAAAAGGGAAAAAGTATACTTTAGGTCCCATCAAAAACTATACCCAAACCCTAACTCTAAAACTAAAACTAACCCTAACCATAACTCTAAATTAAACCTAACCCTAACACTAACCCTAACCCTAAAATTCTGGATGGGACCTAAAGTACACTTGGTCCGAAAAAGAGTTAATGGCAAAGGGGTGGCTTTTGGTATGCCGGAGAGATGATCTCCTTTCTTGATTAGACCAGATTTCAGTATGATATACTTTTATAATATTACGCATTAGATCCAAAGCCATTCATTCACTAGAGAGACATTCCCCAGGGGTGGGGTGGTAACTGATATTTGTGCCTGGGTAAACACCCAAGTTCCACAGGTTCTGAAGGTAACACTATGTGAGACCAACAAATGACAAAAATCAATAAAAAATATAAAAAAGAACGCGGGTGGTTACCTGGTCAGAATACCCAGTCCCCCCCCCCTCCTCCTCGGGCCTGGGAGACATTCACATGAAACAACATTCACTTAGATTGAAGTTTTTACAATAACAGGTTTGATACCCTATCAGGGACTTGAAAGACAAATTTCATACCCTGTGTGAGACTTGCAGAGTACCAGGTCCCTTTTGATACCCTATATTGCAAGTTTTGAGACCTGTCCAGGTCTCACCTTTTTGGTAACGCGGGTGGTTACCTGGTCAGAATACCCAGTTACCCCCCCCCCTCCTCAGGCCTGGGAGACATTCACATGAAACAACATTCATTTAGATTGAAGTTTTTACAATAACAGGTTTGATACCCTATCAGGGACTTGAAAGACAAATTTCATACCCTGTGTGAGACTTGCAGAGTACTAGGTCCATTTTGATACCCTATATTGCAAGTTTCGAGACCTATCCAGGTCTCACCTTTTTGGTAATGTGGGTGGTTACCTGGTCAGAATACCCAGTCCCCCCCCCCTCCTCCTCGGGCCTGGGAGACATTCACATGAAACAACTTTCACTTAGATTGAAGTTTTTACAATAAAAAAAACATGTTGCAATGTTGCAAATGACCATGTAAGGTATGTTTTTAGCATGAGGGGAGGATGGTGTTGGGAACTTTATAACCGGTACTTTTCTATTTGACTTGATCTGAATTCAACTTCAATGGATTTATTGCTGGAAATATCTGAATATAGATAGACTGGATATTGGACACATTTGGTGGTTGAAATGTGTTTAAATTATTCCTACATGAATGTTAAAAGGTAAAAGGAAATATTCATAGAGGAGTATCTTACTGAAAATCTGTGAGCTGATAGATATATTGCTAACCTGTTTTAATGTTCTAATATAATGACGAAATGGAAAATCACTGTGTCACGTTCAAATTAATATACACACCTAATAAATGTGGTCATGAATATATGTTGGGAATCCTGAAATTTGTTATACTTCCAATATTTTTTTCATGTTGGGTGTTAAAACAAAAATAATGCAGTTCTTTTGTTTTAATAGCAAACATGAAATTCATATAATTTATGCATCATTTATCTTTAAATATGAAATCATAATCAACCTACCCTATCTACTGCACATATCAACTTAAGAAAAAGTTTTCACCTGTGTTTGCTGATATCAGATTATATGTTAATTTCAGTATCTTTGTTTGGTCAATATTTATAGGGTTTTCAAAGAAATGAAATCGTTTTACCCAATGACATAGTGATTAGGTCATTTTTAAAATAAGTTTTGTGAGGTTATAATTCAGAATGTTAATTTTAATCATGTCTATAAAATACTCATGATGTTGCCCTACCTGTGCAATATTAAGTGAAAGGCATTTAACAGCAATATTGGGTTTAAATATCAAATAGACATAAAGCTGTCATGTGATGACAGAAATTCCACATAAATTGATCAAAATAAACATTATTTCAGGAAATAATATTCAACTAATTGCCCTGATTAGGTTTCAATCTCATTTCAGCAAATTGACTTAAAGTCAGTGATTCAGTTTGTCATGTATAACATGATTCATACATAAATGACAGCTGGTACGTACTCGCTTGATTTCTGGAAGAATGTGGGCAATTCTATTTTCAGATAAAAAACACAACAATTGTTATTGTACTGGCAAACTGGAGCTTGTAATCTTGAAGGAGAAAAAGCATGAAACTTTTAGGCTTCAAAATCTGGCAACTTACAATCAATGATCTAAACAGCACCACATGGACTGGGTATTAGATTAGACAGGTTTAGGCTCGATAACCCTAACTGATCATAACCCTGGTTTAGGCTCAATAACTCTAACTGATCATAAACCTGGTTTAGGCTCAATAACCTATGATCATAACCCTGGATTAGGCTCAATAACCTAGCTAACTAATCATAACCCTGGTTTAGGCTCAATAAACCTACCTGATCATAACCCTGATTTAGGCTCAATAACCCTAATTGATCATAACCCTAGTTTAGGCTCAGTAACCCTAATTGATCATTACCCTGGGAAAGAGAGAGTAAAAAAATTCTTGCTTCCCACACAATACACACCATTAGCAAGCTAGCAATGACCTGCTCCTTGGACAGCAATTTGGTCCTTGTATATAACCCCCATCTATAGGGTATTTTGATTTTTTTTGATGAATTTAAATCCTGATATTTTGTTCTCTAAGGCTTTATCTCGGTATCTTTAGCTAGCTACCAGCTGACTACCAAACTTTATACAATATTAAGATTATTTGGAGTTGGCTTATTTATATGCCTCACTTTAGCAAGAATGAAATACTAGTATTGTACAAAGATCAAGAATGATAAAAGCCAATAGAAAGTATCATTATAGAATTATTCCACGGTTAACCAATTAACGGTTTGTCACACTTGCAAATTTGTGCAAAATTGAAAGTAATGCAGAACATTGCTGTCCAGCATGTGAGAGAGTTAGCAAATCATTGCTGCCATTATTAGCACACATATTTCTTCACAGTTCTGTTTCCTGACTAAATGGAATGTCTAAGGAGGAAATTGAACTAGTTTATGAGGCTACTTGATGGGAGTTGAGACAAATTAAGACCACAAATAGTATGAAATATCTTGAAGCAAAATCTATCAACTTCATATATTGTTTTCTTTTTAACCCCTCTTCCCCTTTTGTGAAACAATTTCAAAATCAACTTAAGTAAAATATTATTCAAAATTATAAGTAAGTTTTGAGCACGGCCCTGTTGTAGTCTTGTTTGTGTAGTTGTGCTGGCAGGTATTTATTTTAGTCGGTAACTTTTTCATTGTATTCTAGGGATAGACATTTAACGGGTCTTGTTGGCCCTCAAGTCCTTTCCTCCATAATTCTGTTCTGTTTTTACATGTTATTTTGAGGTATTTTTATAGAAAAATACAGAATCTGAATCTGAGACAAGCAGATTATGGACCCACCACAACTGAATGCTATATTTGTTATTGTGCGTCTTCTTCGACCTCATCAGGTGCACCTAATGATGCATCATTAGGTGCACCTTGATTTAACCAGCACACGTATATATTGTTGGGCACTTTACACGCGTGATGCGTTACACGCACGCATGATCCGTTACACGTAACAAATAAGTGGTAAACGTGTACACGGATGAAACAAAATCTTTTCAAATGCACGCACAATTATAACTAACGATGTCACATTATCGCTAAAATCTTATATCAGAGCTTCTCAGTGACTCAGCTTCTCTCAAGATTCCCGACCCTTTCCATAAGTAAAATGTAATATATATTTGATATTATTTACATTTACAAGCAAGACATGTATATCTTATAATTAAAGCAAAAACAACATTATTAGACTGAGTTTATTTCAGTTTTATTCTAGTTTTTCTTGGTCCATTTTCAAGGAATATTTTTCAACGACGCCCGGTTTGTTTACAAATTGCAATTTATGTGACGTCACAATTTCTTACTAGAGAAATGATCGCGCAATGTCCTTCTAGCCATTGGAAAACAATGTACATTCAATGGATTACAGACCGACCGTGGTACTGGATCTTCTTTTAATAACATGACTACAAGAACAAAACTGGATCATATTAATAAAACATAATGGATATCATCATAATTTTAGGACATTTTTTTGACCGACTATTGTCTTGGTAAGTTCGAAAATATGTATCAACGTTCCGATAAATGCTTGTCACATGCTTGTGTAAAAGTTGCAAAATTCGGCAGTCGCACACGAATTAACAAACACTTTGAAATTGTGTGTTTAATTTTGTCACATTTTGGTGTTTAGACGTAAAATTATGAATATTAAAAAAAAAAAAAAAAATCATCTTGTTTAGGCTTTCGCCATGGAAACCCAACTTGGCACTTGGTACCAAGTAAGCTAAAGGAAGCTTATCTTTAACAGGGCTCCAAGATGTTTCTTCGAAAATATGTATCAACGTTCCGATAAATGCTTGTCACATGCTTGTGTAAAAGTTGCAAAATTCGGCAGTCGCACACGAATTAACAAACACTTCGAAATTGTGTGTTTAATTTTGTCACATTTGATGTTTAGACGTAAAATTATGAATATTAAAAAATAGCTCTGGACTCTGGTGATCCCCAAAATCGCCCCCATGAAATGATTGATTGGGGCTATTTTAAAATTTAAAAAAAAAGTATTTTGAGGCTTGTTGCCATTAACCTTTGGTTTTGAGTCTATCTCATACGTGTACACGATACATGCACGCATTCATGAATACGTTACACGTAAGAGAAAATACACGGAATAACCCATCCTTAGTATATATATTCAAAAAGTGCACCAAAACAAAACAGATGCTCTACAATTGCGTCAAGTTACGGCGCAACTTGGGGACAAACCCTAATCCCCCCAATTCTGTCTCCATGCAAGAATAAAAATGGTGCCGAGTCTGTGATCTCCTCTCTAAATCCATGGTTAAATAGAATCTACATATAAAAATAGTACCCTTCCGCAAGGAATTAATATTCAAAATACCCCTTACCCAGTTATCAAATGGGTATTTTGCAGTGCTGGGTTGGTAACAGGCTTATGGAGAAGAAAGCATGTTGAAGGTGATGTCGGTAAAAAATGAAAATTGAATCTGATCCAAAGAATCCACACTCCTAAAATTTACTTTTGGTAAGATCTACGTACAGTCAAACAATTTTTCCATGTATATAAACATATTATAATCCACTGTTTTATACCAGGACCAAGCTGTTTTAGAGATCTTAAACCCCCCGTGGGGGCACCCAACTTTAGTTTTGATAGGGGTGTGCGGCCCCGATATCTGAAACCTTAGTCTAGGGAGCGGAAGATTGACTCTGAAAAGGGGTCTAGAGAACTGAAGGGACCAAAATATGACCCTTCAGAACTAGTTTTTGGGGCAAAATTTAGGCTCTGGAAGCAAAATTTTTTTAAATTATGCTTGAAATGGGGTCTTGGGAACTTAATTT
>JXSR01S073836.1:83130-104620 GCA_000969725.1 Ophiothrix spiculata | reverse complement strand
ACTGTAAAAACTTTGTTATTAGATTGAATTATTTTCAATTGATGATTTTTAGAGAGATTTGCATATATATATATCAAGATTATGTTAGAAGATCTTTAACCTTTGTATTTTTTTAGAGAGATTAAGCATATATCAAGATTATGTTAAAAGATCTTTAACCCTTGTATTTTTGATGTACTACATGTTCCTACTTATTGCTAAAGTTGACATTTCTAAAATTACCATTGCTTACTATTATGTCATGAAAGTCAGGAACTCTATTCCTATAATTCATGACACTAAAAATGACATTTTGTGTAAAACTAAAGCAATTTCTCCCTTAATCTTAGATTTATATTTGAGAAAAATAAACATGTGCAGCAATGTTGCCCTGTCAAATACAGGAAATAGGGTGAGATTTGAAAGGAAACCGGGAAATTTGGTCTTCACACTCTATCAACTTCAAATCGGATTCTGATATTTGTCTTTAATCTGTGTCACTTAAAATTAAATATCCTTTTTTATGCTCCTAATGTTGTAGTTTATAAATACAAAAATTCACAATTGCATTTTTTTATGTTTTATATTTGTGACCCATCATATCAAAAGGTACCTTAAGGTTGGCATAGTAAATTATAAGATAGGGGCCATTGAAGCCAAGCATAGTAAAAAATCACGTCCAAGGTCAAATTTCTAATTTCAACAGAAACGTTACCTTTGACGTGTATTCTATCATATTAATCAGGTTCCAACGTCCAAAACATAAGACAAATGTTTTAAAAACCGAGATAAAAATCCTTTCTCCATTCAAGTTTTACACAGTACAAAAACTTTAAACTTGATTTTCTCAGAACTTAAATTTTCCGAATCAGCCCGATGCCTTTTACCAATCTGGATGTAACTTTGTAACCGAACAATCAACAGCCAAACGCAAGGTGTCATTTTAAAGCTTAAAATCTCAGCTTTTAGATGAGACCCAAAAAAAAAATCATTTTTGATTTTGGGACCCTTAAGGTACCTTTTGATATAACGGGTCACAAATATCCTTTTTTATGCTATTAAAGTACACTCGATAAACATTTTCAGTAAATGTTGTAGTCTTTTAATACAAAAATTCACAAATGCATTTTTTATATTTTTCTATTTTAAAAATTATATCCTCAAAAGACATACTTTAGTATTTGCTAACATTCCATTCTACAAAAGTAAAAGAAATTTCATATTCAAGAGTATCACTTTCATATCTCAAATAAAAAAAAAAGCATTTAAAATATGCAAATTCTTTTATTTTCACAATATATGAATAAAACAAATATCAAAAAACATGTTTTTCCTTCTGTCGATTCATTGAAAATATTATCAATACTCAAGAGGCTATCACACTTATGAAGTCTCCCGATTTAGGCGGGAGTCTCCCATTTTTAGGTAGTCCTCCCAACCTCCAGATCGGGTAGCCATTTCTCCCGCTTTGAAAAACTTATCTCCCGCTGTCTCCCGCTTTGAGAAAAAAAAAACTATCACGGTGTCCTGCAAGTGTGTATTACAGACCGTCATGACCGCGCGCACATGCTACATTTTGTTGAGAAATAGAAAATGAGATCGTTATGAGTCGTCTGTGCACTTGTGAGACTTTTTTGCTTGCCAGTTTTAAAAAGTTACATAAAAAATTGGTGTACCTTTTGGGCCTCATATGTAAGTTGTCCCAAAACGTTACTCGTACATTTTAGTCTCCCGCATCAGATTTGGGGAATGTTGACAGGTATGGGCTATCTTCGGACAGCATGATGGCCTAAGTGACCCAATAATTAGTCTTTCATGTAGCTCAGTTCAGCCAAATAAAGGTAACCTATAGGCAAAAAAATAATTTATTGGACAGTTTAAACAGAAATTCAGAGTGCAGGGCCACATTGTTTGTAAATGCAACCTGTACAATGGATTTTTGTTTAAGCTGTCCAATAAATTATTGTTTGGCCTATAGCATGCTGAACTTGGGTGATCCAGGATTACGCAGCAGCTAAGAGTAATTACTTAATAATTATCTGGACAAAAAGGATTCAATTTATTTCCTGTCGGGTTTTACCTGACTGACACGACAGGAATACATTATATTTGTCATTTTATTGTCAGCTGTGATGCTATGTCGCCCTCTATCAATAAACATGGATCTGTAGGCCTATGCCTTGTACTGTAGGTTTTTGATAGCCTAGTTGTAATGCGCATAAGGTGAACGGGCACCTTAACAATAAAAAAAATGCAGTATCAGCTGTTTTCAGTCATTTTGCATATTTTTAAAGCTTTAAGTCTAGCAAAGCTTTATGTCTAGCTAAGCTGGTACTAGGTTTGGGAGAGATCGAGGCAATTCACAAACACATCTTTCCAGACCTGACACTTGTAAAGACAACATAGGTGCGTGGCATCTAAACATGAGTTATAATTTGTTGATCACCAATTCACAAACGATTTCTCACCTTTCTTTGTATTTTTCAGGAGGGGTTAAGGTTTTTTATTTATTTCAAAGATCATCAAGAGTACGAACTAGAAGCAGACAGTTTAGAAGAAAAGGAAAAGGTGAGTCATGATTCTAATTTGAAAAATATTGTTCCCAATAACAAGCTATAGGTTGCACACCACCAAATATATTTCATATACAGGTTACATTCCACCAAAAACATTTCATATAAACAGAGTATTGCTTTAAACATTTTATAAGAAATAAATTTAATGTAGACTAATACACTAATACCAGTCACACAAAATGAATGAAAGTCCGCCAAAACATAAGTGGCATCCACGATTTAAACCTGAGACCTTAATATTATTGATTGTAGATGATCCCAATTTGATTAAGGACATCAATGGTGCATAAGCCAACATTTCAAGTTGTAATGTATTGAAATTTACTACCAGATTCACTAAACAATATGTTTAATACTAATAGTGATAACCACAATTATAACACTAGAAATGCTTCTAATTTTGAATTTTCTAAGGGTAAACTTGAATTTTGCAATAAATCTATGTCCTATTAAGGTGTCAAGACCTGGAATGATATACCTAAACATATTAAAATGAATAATAATATAAAGTCTTTCAAATATTCTTATAAAAATGCTTTCATTGCTGATTATGTTAAGAAACAAGATCAGAATTCATAAATATTACATGTAGATAAAAAAAATCAATTCAATCGTTATTTTTATATCAATTAGGGAACCATACCATTCTTCCTTTTTGCTCTGTGGCCACCGCATTGTGGAATAATGGGAGGATGGTATGCTTTTTCAATTTTGTTTATAATCTATTTTAAGTAATTTGGGACTCGGCAGACTTAATGCTTATTTCCCAGTCCTCCCCCACAATGTCTTATTAACAGTTTACTGTACTATTTTTTGATATGATAGTTACTGTAATGTGCATGTGTGGAATAAATAAATTATGTTGTTGTTGTTGATCTAAAACTGTTTAATTTTATGTCTATATATTACATATTTTTGTATTCTCCAGATCTGCAGGTTATTAAATCTAATTGTTGAACAAAACAAATCTACAGCCAAAGGTCGTGTCCTCACACAATCAGACTTTCAGGGAGCACTTTCAAGATGTCAAGCGGTCATCAAAGAAGGCTTCTTAGAAAAGAAAAATCACAATTTATATACAACATGGACAAGGTAAGGCCATTATCATATCTTAAATGATATAAAATGCACTAACAACCTCACTGAATTTGTACAAATCACACCTATCTTAATCACCATGTTTCAAAACAATTTCACTGCAACTACCACCAATGAAAGGTAAGCACCTTTTAGCTTGCTTTAAGTTGATGCATTTGACGTTTTTAATATCAGGTCTTTTGGAAAATCAAAAATCCTAATCTTCTTGTGCACCAGTGCATTTGCATTTGAATCTAAAGGACCATATCAAGAGTCGCTGATATTTGTCCCATTTTAGTGACAATGCATTGCATAATAACTTTTGGCAGCCATTGAAGTTATGACTTAAAGGGACTGGCCTAGATTCTTCCCACTAATTTTTTACCTACATATTTGTTTAACCTTTTCGATTGAACATGTTTATAGTAATATAACCTACAAGTAGTTTTCCATGACTTTGAGGAATATTGGAGAAAATTGCAATTCTTTACCTACTTTAAAAAAAATTCACCGGCAAAATTAAGTGGTGTGAAAACAGTGTTTCTAGTTTGAAAACTTAAAAAAATCTTGTTTCTACACCTGTGATGGCTTAACAAATAATTTTTGATGAAATTGTATCTCTTTTAATCTGTTTAAAAATTTTATCTAGGAGCTGTGTTTGATCTTTTATCTGGTAAATCCATCTGAGGTACAAATTTAGGATTTAAGAAACACAGGATAGTCACAACACCACCAAAGAATGATATATGGCAAATTAGTTCTCTCTCAATTTGAGCTATTTGTGTGTAAATTTTTGCACTTTTTTGGATTTTACTATACTTTAAGCTTTATTTAGAGCATTTCCATAAGTTTTTAATTCTAGGTGGAATCTAGGCTAGTCCCCTTAATAGTATTAGTTCATCTTAGAATATGTTAGGAAGACCTCTGACACTCTGCCCCAGACATTTTGAAGCTCATTTGCATACGTTATTGTAATAATAATCGAGGTAATGAAATCAAACCAATCGGTGTCACATCCTTGAGATTTTTGCCCCAACAACAAAGCCTCCTGGTGCTGCCACTCATGACATAGGCTCTCAATAAGAACACACATGTTCTATCCTATACCGAGTCAGTTCCAGATGTATACAGATGCGTTCATTTTTTCAATGTATATATTTAGTTCAAATGAGGGGGTGAAATGCACTTTACAGCCAACCATCCTGACCTGAAATGATCCTAGAATGACTAATGAATAATGGTGACCAACATGTCGACAAAAATAGATATTGACATTTGTTCAAGACTAGTTTTGCAAGCAATCCTGGAGAGTAAACTGATTTCTGGAGTGGATATCATGTCATGTGGCATTATTCTTCATAGTATGACAATTCCCGCATGCGAGTAAAACAGACATGCCCCTGACACTTCATTTTATCTTGTTTCAGAAAGGACTTTGTAATGCTCCAACTTTAGGAATTGTTAAATCCGGACTGTAATAAACTGATCTGTGCAATGTGCATGATCACCAAGGCCCATTATCAAGATTATTTTTCTCAGCTGCATTGCGCCTGAATGTTACATCCCATCAAGTTAAAGTGAAATTTGCGCAGTAGCTCATCAGGCACAGAGCCATAGGTTGTTTGGAAATGTCTTATATGGTTGTCCCCATGTCGTGACTCCAAAATGTTTTTAGCAAATGTTTTGTGAAGTAAACAGTTTGAATAGATGGAACCTTTGCGCATCAACAAATCACACCAATTATGCAAATGAGGTCTATTGAGTATACAAAATTATCAAAATGTGGTCACCTATCTTCCACAACTAACATACTCTGCCAATTAACTGAAGGATACTTAAGCTGGTTTCAGACTTGCCTGTTGTGTGGTCGTACGACCAGCGTGACGTCGAAAAATTCAAGTGCGCAAACTCGACCTTGTCGTCGCATCTACTTGCCATACGACAAGCCAATATGATTACCCTGTCGTGATGGTCGCAACGACACAATATTTTGAGTTGGAATAAATTCAACTTTTCTTGCGACAAACCATTGCAACAATATGAAAATGTGTCGTGCTAAATTACCACAACTCAAAATTGCAAATGTTTGGTCGTGTGCTGCAACGTTGTGTGCCGCAACGACAGCTAGTCTGAAACCACCTTCAAACTGAGATTGCAACAATGGAGCCAGTCAAGCATATGCACAATTTGACAGAAAAATGCAAGATGCATGCGTATTGCATTGTAGTCAAGTAATTTTAGCGTGCCTATGACTAGAGCACAGTGTTTGGTCACTATGCATTTGAACAGCGTCAGTCCAGGTGTGCATGCAGGTACCTAACTTTGCTGAATTTCTAGAGTGCAAATAGTCCATTCAGTTTCCTATCAGTAGTTTCTTTAATCTATGCCAACAATGGTCTGGACCACTTTTATTCAAGGCTTTTCAGAAATGTAGTTAGCAGAAAGGCTGGTAAACATGTTTGTACTACTAAACTTATTTTTAATGGGCCTGTGTTCTGCAATATAATAATCTTTATTGAATTTCCCTGTGATAGAAAGCAATAGGAAATTTCATCTTGTAAACAACCAAAAACATGAAGTAGTGATTGAATAAAACCATGATAAAACTTACTTCACATGACCAGTGTTTCCTCAAGGTTTATGAGCTTGCAGCAATTAAAGTTGACCAAAGTGGAAGAGGTGCTTGCCCTGATGAAATTTGGCAAAAAATAGGCAACAAAAACACATTTCTAACATTTTTAAAAACTTGTTGTGGAATTTTTTCTGGCACCTGCTCGAATAGCTTGCTATATAACACTGGCCCTGTCAACATCCATGGCAAACTTAGTCAGAACCAATTAGACAATAATAACTGCGCACCATCTTTTTTGAGGTCATTAATTGTTTTAAATCGGAGGTGTTTGTTCGTGTGTGTGTGGTGCATACGCCCGCTTGAGTGGCGTTTTATGAGAAAACGCATTCAACGCTTAATGTCATCATATACGCAGGTCATTGTAAGAAGTCATTGTTACCTGATAATGACCGCTCAGTTGTTTGCGTAAAAGTAGAAATAATCTTATTATATTGGATCGCACTATTGCGCAGGTTATTAATATCACTGCATTGTCAGTATCACAGCACCATTTGAAAAAGTATACTCATAGCATGCATGCACCCAGAGTTTGATGCCAAAACCTGCAAAGTCAGCCCATTTTTACAATTAGAGGTCAACAATACAAAGCCAATCCTGGCTACCAAGGGTGAAGCGTTCAGTCTGACTTGACTTATTTGTACCCTGGTAAAATCACAGTGTGAAAAATGGTCAAAAACTGTCCAGAAAGACAGAAAGAAGTATATTTGTTATGTACAAAATACTTGAGCCAGTGTGAATTCTAACATTGACTCATGCCTTCATGCAACATCCTTGTGCTACATTCTGCATGGAGCCTTTGACAAGTCATATCTAGTTCGATTAATAGAACCCTGTTTTTTTTGGGTGACACAAACTATAATGATGGAAATAACTACCAAGTCCAGTGATCTTGAAAGCAACTTACTACCTACCCAGGGATGAGATTAGTGGGCTATCGAGAACTCTTGGGTTTTCTAGTAGTAAGTGGATGGATTATAATGTGATAAGATGGTGGATTTGTATTGTGGATAGTATATGTGTACCGCCGCGGCAAAAGGGCCCAGTTGTCGACTCCTACATGTTGCTCATTGTAGCAT
This sequence comes from Ophiothrix spiculata, assembly GCA_000969725.1. NCBI lineage: Eukaryota > Metazoa > Echinodermata > Ophiuroidea > Amphilepidida > Ophiotrichidae > Ophiothrix > Ophiothrix spiculata. Next base: position 97,280 of record JXSR01S073836.1, on the reverse strand, counting down.
ATCTGATGTATACAAGTACCATACATTAAATATGCTACAAGGAGCAACATGTACGAGCCGACAACTGGACCCTTTTGCCGCGGCGGTACACATATCACTGAAAAAACAAAAGTCCTATAAATCGGACCAAGTCATATCAAAAACTGAATTACTATAGTCATGAACCCAATACCAGACAAATAGCATGGTCATCGATAGAACCCTGACTCTATATTAATACTTTAATTCACAGAGCCATATGATACATGGCATTTATTCAGAGGGGAAATTCAAAAATTGTGAAATCGGACCAGACAAATTACACTCATATATTTGATAAAGTGTAACTTTTATTCTAGATAAGTAATTGAAATGAAACAAACATATCACACCCTATTTCATGGGCTATGAAATATTCAAGCATATTCATCAAAGCTAAACCTTTTACATGCAAATAATTAATCATATTTATCCAGAAAAACATATTAGCAGAAAAATTGAAAAATAAACACTCTTCCCACATATTCAAATTTTAGTGGCCCCTGGAGTCTTTAAGAGCTGGTGAAAATAAAATCCATAACATGGAGATACTGCTGTATAAGGGTTCAATGTGAATTGACAACAAGCCTAGACATCTGTCCGCCCTATGGCGGCCGTGATAGACGGCTAAGAATATTTTTAGAGATTAGCATACATATCAAAATTGGCAAATGACAAAGCTGTGTAATATTATCTCTAAATCCGTTCAATGATAAATTAGCCAAGTTTCGAAGGAAGTTTGTAATTGTTCTAAGCGAGCATTGTCAAGTGTGAAGTCCAAAATATCACCCACTATTTCATTTTGAGATCTAGCACCATGTAGCAGACACAGTGAAATTATCTCTTGGGTTAGACATTTTGTTTAGGTGAGAAGCAGTTGCCATGGCACCCTCATCCTATTCTTCATCATCCTCATCATCAGTGTCACAAGTTCAATTATCAATACACAGAACATGGTGGGACTTATTATCTCGTCTGTTCACCTCTAGGAGTGATTTTATCCACAGTCAGGATAATAATATTGCTGCAGACAATAGGATTATTTCAGTGGAAGGCAATTACAACATTGATAACTCTGTTAAATTTTACTACATTGTTTATGTTGAAATTTTACTGGATCAAAATGGTGCATCTAGTGTAACATGGTGTGGACCATACAAGATAACCAACTTTATTCATCCAGCATTTTTCTGTAAAGGATTTTATTTCTTTGTGTTCTTCAGGAGATGGGTGAGAATAAGGCAAGGAGAGTTATCGTATTACAAGCCGGATGATGACAATCAACAAGCTTTAAACATCTTACAGCTTTCAGATGATGTCACTATCATCAAGAAACTCAACTTCAATAGTTTCAGCATTGAAACAAGGAAAAAAGTGTACTAGTAAGTAGACAGTTTTACATTTTTAAAATTGATGTCACGTTGGTGCATGAACATAAAAGCATATTCTGTAAAGTATATTAGTTTTTATTTATTCCTTTATTTATTTATTTCATTCTTCCTGGGTAATCCCTTCAATGCACTAGCACTGTTTTTCCAGGGAGCCCTGGTGAAAAGATTAGGTGAGGCCTGTCCGGGAGTCGAATCCGGCACCTCTCTCCTCTAGTTGTGGGTATATTATATAGGGAGTGTTACTGTTATTTCCACCAAGGAGTCTTTATCATCCTCCAAATTTTTTTAATATTCTCTTGTTCACTGATATTTACTGATGCTGCAGTCTTTGCATATGTTATGACTTATTATGCACAACATTGAGTAGTAGCTTAACCCTTATTCTCCGAAGGGGATGGGGGGTTGTTGCAACACCCCCTAAAGTTTTTCCCCGCTTCATAAAAACACAAAAGCAACGACCCCAGGCATTTAGGTAATCTCTTTTACATCCTTTGCGGTCATTTTGATGAAAAAACTAGGGGGGTACCACCTAAGGTGGGGTTAGGGTAGGCCGTCAAAGTTGGGGTGTAGGGGGGTTGGTGAAATCCCTGAAGTTTTTAAGTCACCATTTTGAAAAATATATGCATGCTATAAGACTCAAACTTACAAAACATGTTAGAATCATCATTTCCCTTCATAATTAGCAAAAAACCGGACACAAATCCATTATTTAGAACTTTTATAGCAAAATTTTGATTTTGGTGGCCATTTTTGCCATAATACAATTTTGCCTGATTTTCCAATCCGAAAGTACTTTATGACGTCATAATTACGTAACGCCTTGGCCGATTTTGATGATCTTGGTATTGTTGGATAGGGGAGGGTTCTACCTATCTATCAATAGCAAAATCAAGTTCATAGGAGAACACGTTCTTCAGAAAACGTGTTACAAAACATAGCTTAGGAGAACAAGGGTTGTGATGCCTTTCAATAAAAAATCATGTATCAATGAATGCACCATTAATTGTTATACCATTCAGATATTATCAACTTTTTCCCATTCAATGGCAATTTCCATCCATTTTTTTTAAACTGCACATTGGTGCCAAATGTTCACCAAATTACACAATTTTGAAATTAAGGTTGCTTATCAGTTCATTCAAGCAAGAACGGTATCTACATTCTTATCAAGATCTAGTCCTGGGCCCTATTTCATAAAAGTTAGAATCAACCTAAGTCTTAATTGTAGGATTCGTCCTATCTTCTGTTACATGAAAAAAATCAGAAAAAGTCATTGTTTTACATTCCTTTATGAAGTAGATAATAGTATTAATAACATTAAGATAAACTCAACATTTAAAATTCTATCCAGAGTTCAAATGGGCAATTCATCCTAAGTTCCATGACTTAGGTTGATTCTAACTTTTATGAAATAGGGCCCAGGACTAGTTCTTGATAAGAATGTAGATCTTTAAGTATGCTGTTGTTTAATAGAAACATTAAATCCAACATTAGTGCTATACATGAAACATCATTTAAGGTGCAGGCTTCTATTTCAATGTGTGTATGTATAGTTTATTTATAACTAATTGACATTGGCCTTTGAAATGAATTGTGAGGTTTAACCCTTAGGTTGCTCCTTGGGGATGTGGCTGATAGGCTAATATATAAGATAATAGGTACATTAATTTAACGTTATATGTCATATCACCAAGGGTTTTTTTTCGTGGACTTTTGCCTGCCTCAACAGTGAATTTGGTAAAAGTTTCATGATGTTTGGATTGATTTTACAACAATATTTACAAAAAATTTGCATTAAACAAACATAAATCTTGAATAAATAAAATAAACAACATTGATTTAAATTATTTTAAACAGTTTTTCCTGGCAAATTTTTGAAATGAAAAGAAAAGAAAAGAAAAAAAAAGAAAGAAAGATCAGACCGACCAACCATCATTTTCACCCTTAAAGAGCAAGTCAACAACATTTTTTTGGCCTAAGAGTGATCATAGCTATATGAAAAAAAAATATGCATTTTCTATATATACTTTTTTGCAAACAGTTTGAAGAGATTTTGAAACAGATTCAAAACGATGAGTGATTGGCTTGATCATCTGTTTGGCTTTAGCCGATCAATTCCCCAGTTATGTGTTTGCCTTGTGTCCCCCTTTGAATGGCGGTAAAAATAGCTTTTCTATATGACAAATGACATCAAATGATATATTAAGGCCAAAATGTGTTTAAGTCCCCTCTCATTTTGTTATGTAATATCAGCCAAACACGTGAAAATACTAACAAAAATATATATAAATGTTCATTTATTCTGATTTCTACAGTCTTCCTACTATGTCATCTTGATTATATACATACTTTTGAGTTATGGTATTGGGTTTAATTGATCATATTCATAACATGTAAATACTACATGAAGTTCCAACCTTAATTTATAGTCATGGCATCAAGGATTACTTTATTACTACTTAAACTAAAGTAATTTCTGTGTCCTTTCTTTGGAAATCAAAATCATCAAATGACACTACTGACTTAACTTTTAAAATCTCATTTGAATCAATTTGGGCTATTCTATATAGAAATTCACATTATGATCGTGTGTCCACAAAAATGGTTGAGAATGCTTTAGTAGCTCAATTCAATCATTCATTTCCTTCTTTTGTTATTTAACATTTGAACTAAAAAATGTGATGGTCACCGTTGAATCATGCATCATGGAAAATGGGAGCAACGCTGACATGCCCAAGATAAATGTCCTCAAAGTAATGGACAACATTTTTGAGTAAAAATAACCATGACATCATATGATGTAGCCTGTGTATCAATGAAATTAATGACATCTCTTGTTGATCATTAAGTCAACATAAGTGACACAAAGATAATGAAAAATAAAGCGGCACCTTGAAATTCAGTCATGATGAATATCGAATGACAGTATTCTTATCTTGTGTGGCTTGTCCATCAAATAGTATTAACAACTTTCTTTGTAAAGAGTGACAAATTACATTAAAATGGAGGGGAACTCAAATATCTAGTGCCTTTCAATGTAAGCAGGCAAATATACTTATTTTTGAATGCTATTTGATATACACTGGCGGTCAAAAGTGTTTGCGCACGCTTAAATAACTGGGCAAAAACCTAATTATTATATCAAACGACCAAGACTCTTAAAAAATTCATGTTTTTTTATAGGTGCCATATGTGTCCAATATAAATAATCCATGTTTCCCCTGATATTCGATCTTCCATAACCATAAAAATAGCAGATTTCTAGGACCATATTACAAATACAACACACACACTTTTCGAAATGTACCTATATGTAGTTTATTATTCAATGCCCGTAATCACTGTGTAAGCATAAAGAACATTTTCAGGTCATAAGTTTTCCAACAAATGTGCAGTTATGTATTTAAACTCCCTTTTTGAATGTGCAGAAAAAAGTATTCTGTATATTTAGCACGCCATATTTTCAAAATTCCTGTTGAGTTCTTTAGATCTATATATGTAAAATATAAATTCCGAAAAAAATGACGCAAATGATGAATGGTTCTTGAGACATGGCTGGTTAAAGGTTTTGTGCGCAAACACTTTTGACCGCCAGTGTATATTCAAAATCTTTCTCTATAGTGGACTTTAAAGCTTCAAAACCAGGGAACAAATATCACCCTACAATTGAAGTGTCTCCCCCCCCCCCCCCTGAATCAGAGCAAGGGGATGTGTGGGTTTAATAACTTGATGTTATAAATTATAATAAGGATGTCTCATGTTATCAATCTTCACTGCTGATGATAGCAACAGGTTTACATGAAGACATGTAACTATTTGGATATTTCACACGCAAACATAAGTGACATTAAGGAGTATTACTTATTGGCATTTACACTGTGACGACTTGTTTCGACGTAGGGTAACGTATTTGCAACTAAAAAGTTGTAACTGAAAGCGACTTATAGTAACGAAGCGATTTGTGCATTTTTTCATAAATGTCACAGAAATTTCTCATCAGCACAATAAAAGTTCCCAGAAAGGTTTATTTTTTCTATACCCTGAAAAATAGAATAAAGCCAAATCAATGTATTAACTTACCGGGATATTCATAATTTGCAAATATAGTACATTTAGTGTCAGATCCAATCATTTGGAAGGTATCAACATTTATAAATTCAACTCAGTCAGTTAAAGAATCAAAAGTCATGGGTACCTTATTGGCAGGATCTTATAGTATTATTGCTTTAAAGGAGCTTGGTCCGATTTTATAAAATTGAGTTGTCAATGTCATATGAATTATTGCAATTAAAGATGTCTAAGTTTCAAATTTCAGGTTAATTGGCCACACCATTTTGATTTTATTGGCAATTTTGTATTTCAGAGCTGCCTATTCCTATATATGGTTACCATAATTAGACACATTTTCATATATCTCCAAAATGGAACATAACTCAGCCGTGAAATGTCACATGGATTATGAGAAAAATATGAGCAAGATTTTGGTACCAAAATCTTAAAAAGTGTGAAAAAAGTTAAAGCAGTCTTGACTATTCTCCTTTAAATGCCTTTACATACCTGTGATCTTTATGATGTATTTTTCCTTAAAACCAGTTTCAGTGTCATTATCAGGTCTCATTATACTGCTGACTACGTAACATTTGTTTCTGTGTCACCTTTAGTTTCAGGGTTATTACTGCTAACAATGTAACGCAAGCTGAAGCAGAAAAACATAGAGACGAATGGTTTAAGGTAAGTGACAGGAAGAACTCCGCATTTACAAACTATAAGGAGAGTAAAGACTGGTCAAACTCTGGTGATAACAATAGTAATACCAATAACAAATATTGCTGTATGTGTAATTAAATGGTAGCAGTCACACCTTGACAACTTTTTATTGGGTGAACAACAGTGACTGGTGAACAGTTCTTTAATATAAGTGTTAATTTAAGGTGTTAGAAAGTTTTACAAGAACTTAGCCTAAATTGATTAAAATTGCGTTTTATAGATAAGGAAGATATCTAATTTAACAATTCAGACCTTTGCAGAACAGTGCAGCACTCATAAACAAATGGTTGCGAGTTCTAGCCCCGTTGTGCCAACGTGTTTTGAACATAGGGAAATCACTTTCACATACTTGCTTCATACCATAACATATTGGGGAGCTGTTTAGGGGGAATAACAAAACCTAAGTGCTGAAAGGTCTGCGCCTTTTGTCGCTGGCTGCAAGTGGCCTAGCTCCGCGCTTTTTGTCACTGGCTGCAAGTGGCCTAGCATAAGGCAATCTGGTTCTGATGATTCCCTTGTTATAGCATAATGATAATGGCCAGGTTCCGAGATTGATTGTTTAGTAAGTTGATGAAATTTTTGCTAGTGCTATAGAAATGACAATAACTATTTATCCAACAAACATTTCTGATTTGTTTCAGGCTGTGAGGTTTGCATCAGGAGACAGGCGACAGTCTGTGGCACATCTTGGCGATGATGTCTTCAACAAGAATACAGTATTGGGTACCGTTCCTCCACATCCTCCCAAGATAGACAGGGGAAGTGTCCACCTGGCCATCAAGGGATTCTATGAGGTAAAGTACAGCTTCCTTTTTAGATGACCTTTTGACCTCTTATTGTTGGCCTTTACCATTCTGCCCTGATAGTCCTCCACACCCTACTAAGATAAACAGGGGAAGTGTCCATCTGGCCATCAAGGGATTCTATGAGGTGAAGTACAGCTAACTTATTACATGACCTTTGACCTCTTATTGTTGGCCTGTACCATTCTACCCTGATAGTCCTCCACACCCTCCCAAGATAGACAGGGAAAGTGTCCACCTGACCATCAAGGGATTCTGTGAGGTAAAGTACAGCTAACTTATTACATGACCTTTGACCTCTTATTGTTCGCTTTAACATTTTTTTCTGATGCTCGAACCATCCTAAAATGATGTGTCCACTTAGTATCAGGGATTCAAAGAATTAATGTAAAATTGTTCATTTTCTAGGGTGACCTTTGACCTTTATCACATTGTTCTATAATTCATTTACAACACCCCAAGACAGAGGAGAAACATGCCCACCTAGGTAACACTATCACCAAATTCCATAAGGCAAAAACTATTTATCAATCCCTTTGGATAACCTTTGAACTATACACTTGGCCTTTTCTATTTTATTCTTGCATTAATTGTTGGCATATAGACAGCTTGAAATACATCCAAAATTCATTTGATGAAAAAGGTTTGACATCGTTTTAATGTATTATGTTGGCATCTTTAATTTATAAAACAAATATTAGGTTAATTTGCGACAGTCTGACCAATTATAGAAAATTAACCTTTTGTAAACTTTATTTTGGTGGTGGTAAATGTCATTCACAAAGCATGCAATAGATAATAATCAAATAATGACTTTTTTGCCACAACAATAGGATTTCTTTAATGTTCTTCAAATTAACCTCTAATACCTATCGGATTTCAAATTAATGTTATTTTGAACCATTTTATTTGATATTTTCTACAACTTAGTAAGTTACGTCAATCAAATCATTTTCATAAAAATGTAGAAAGCCTTGCCTTTAGATGGTTTATGATGTCAAAAGAAACATTAGCTTTTAAAAATCAGTATTTTTTGCAATAAACTTTCATCATTATGAACCACAAAGTATGACGCTTTAAAACCCATAATTTATAGGACCCAAGATTATTATCATCAACAGAGTTTATCTTACTGACATGATGTGTCATCTATGAATCACCAAATTGATGTTATCCCAGCATGCATGACATGCAACAATTTAAAATCACAGGTACAAAATTGGAGTCTTAAGTTGGCTATGTGGGTTAAATTGGTAAGGAGTGTCTTAGGAAAAGAACCAAAAAGTATCCTGGAAAACAAAGATAAGAGCAGTGCTAAAAATTCAATGTTAAATTGTTGTGCAAGAAATGTGTGTTGATTTAAGGCTGATGACTATATATGAAGATTGTGTATACCTAGTTGATGTAGAATTAAATCTGGACAACCAGTACATAATAATTTTTCTGGTTGTCTAGATCCAATTCTAACTTAAAGGGGCAATTCATGGTCCACTTTTCACCCTCAAGGTCACCTCTATCAAAATTGAGTTTTTTAGCTTATAAGAATAGTCAACTGGTATATATTACGATCCCAAAACCATTCTTTCATATGTGCTTGCATTTTTGAGAAAAGTGAGAAAATGTGTCATTTTCTAATTATTGCCGGGGCCCCGACAGTAATTACAACACAGTAGCCTATGGGGATTTTCAAAATACTGAAAAGCTTGTAACTTGGAAACAAATGGTCGGAATCAAGTGAAATTTTCGGATTATATGTATGATATACTCTTCTTCTTATTTAGCTAGAAAACAGGGGAGGTTTTTGTCACATGAAAATCATGAATTGCACCTTTAAACTTCATGTTAATAAAGATTGGAGATTTTGTGTATTACACCAGGAATGTATCATAAACATGGATTATGGTTTATAAAACTGCAAGTGAAACATTATATTGTAGAACATAGACTAATCTAAAGCAATGTTAGATGCAAATATCTACACTAGGATATCTGCAGAAAGCCCCAAGGTTGAGGCCCAGCCTAAAAGAGAAAGCCAACACTTGTGAATACCAAGACCATAACATGTTTATAAATATCTGCACTAGGGGTAGAAAGCCCCAAGGTTGAGGCCCAGCCTAAATAAAAAGAGAAACCATCACTTGTGAATACCAAGACCATAACATGTTTATAAATATCCAAGAAAGTTATCCTACAGGTCATCCTTCAAACAAGGTCAGTTTGTCCTCAACGGGACATTTAAGACACTAAAATAACTCCAACAAACTTCTTCAGGGCAGCCAGTCTAGCATCAATCTTAAATGAAGCAAATCACTAAATTTCAGCCATTATCTCTGTCATCCAAGGTTGTCATCGTGACAAGAAATGAATCAGAATTTCTAGACCTCATGGAGCCTTTAACTTGGAAATCGAGGAAGCTTCTTTGATGTTTAAATTGATAAAATAAAAGTGTTCGTATCTATAATACACTGTGTCAGTCCTCGCAATAATGTTTGTTTTGAGCCACTTGTAAGCACCACTGGGCAGCATTTTCTACCATGTTGAATCGATAGGGAATAAATAACATTTTTCTCTGAACAATCCATAAATCCAATAGAAGCAAAAATTAGCATAACCACGCTGACGTCTTGACCAAGGGTGTCTTGAATTGATACTGTTACCAAGTCATTACTTTTGTAATCATAAAAAAGAAATATTACAGAAGCCTAAAATGTACCAATTCCACAAGCCAGAATCCCTGTGTATGGTAAAGTGCCCATCATGCAAAATGCACTGGAAAAGTGCAGAAAACCTTAAAGGGGCAACCATCAAGGTCACCTTGAGTTTTTTAGCTCATAAGAATCCTCAACTGGTTACGATCCCCAAACCATTCTTTCACATGTGCTTGCATTTTTGAGAAAAGTGAGAAAATGTGTCATTTTCTAATTATTGTCGGGGCCCACAGTAATTACACACAGGCGTAATGCCTGACCACTGAATCAGTTATAAATCGATAATCAGCAGAAAAACTCTAGCCGACTGGATATATAGACTAATAAATTAGTGTCACCAGGCCAATAAATCTCAAGTGTTTATATTGATAATTTCAACCTCCTACTGTTACTTCCTTTCATGCGGTCTGCACGCAGACAAAAGGGAGCACTTGAAGTTAAGTGCTTTGTCAATACACTATTAACAGAAAAAGTTGCATTAGGAAATTAATTATATAGGCCTTGCATTTTTAGCGTGTTTTTTCTAACAATTTTCCTCAAAAAACTCAGTTTGGGTTAATTTCAATTATAATGATTTTAACTTCTGCATAAAATATAGATATTTATACTGCATGTGCTTACAACAATTTTGGTGGATTCAATCATGTTATTTCATAATGCAGTTTTAAAACCCTGGGTCAAAATTTTAATACAATTTTTATTCAGAGATAATTAACATTTAGTTCCAAAAAAACGTGTTTTCTTCTTATTAATAGAATTTGTTGTTCAATATTATCATTGTTATATTTTCTGATGTAAATGTTATCATAATAATAACAAAGATGGTATTTTTGCAACTCATGTAACTCTAAAAAGACTTTTAGAACAGGGTCTTCAAATTACTAATTTTTGAACATTTTTTTTACAAAATATGCCAATTTTAAACATTTAAAACACACCCGGGGAAAATTATGACTTCAATTTTTTCTAGTAAAATAGGTTGAACTAAGTCTTTCCTTGAAAAATTGTTAAACATCTTTCCTGGATTTAACCTAGAGCATGTATTTTTTTAATTTCTTTTAAAACGGTTATTTTCAAAAGAATATATTCCGTCAAAAATTCCATCTAGTTTTTGAAGAAAAATAGGCATATACAGAAAATTTTAAACTTATCTCGCAGAAATGTTTTTAAGAATCAGTTAATATAATGTTTTTTTACATCCAAAATGTAAGAATCTGAATAATGTGAGATTTTCTTCGTTTAAAGTAAGTTTTCACCAACTCGGATCAGGAAACTCCTATTTATTTTTTACAAAATTTCTGACAGACACCTAAACATTAATGACCGATTAACATGAAAAGGGCAATTTTGACTTCAATTTTGTGGTTCTGATATGTTGATAAAAACATTGAACTTTCAAAGTTCCAAAACAAAATATGTGGATTTAACACAGAACAAGGTTAATTAATTATTTTAAAAAATATTAATTATTCAAACCAAAACTCCGAACTTTGGAGATGTTATCTCCGGTTACTATCAATCAATTTTGATCAGACTTTTTTTAAAACATGTCTTTGAAATATCAGCAAAATATATAGCATATAAAAATTGACTAAATCGTTCATCAAAATATCTAAAAATCGCAAAAACAGTTTAAAGTAAGACTGCACAGAGAGCTCAATAAATTATTGCTGTATTCAACCAGCTCCATAAATTATTGATCCATGGCTGATTCAGTGGTCGAGCTTTCTATGCAGAGCAACCCTTGTGTACAACACAGTAGCCTATGGGGATTTTCAAAATGCTGAAAAGATTGTAACTTGAAAACTAACGGTCGGTATCTATCTTTGTGAAGTTATAAGCAAAAATTGGAGCATATAATAAGTCATTCGCCGGCGAATGAGATATTTAGTGATAGTGTTTCTAGAAATAAATTGTTAAATTCCCAAAATTAAAACTGTTTTGCATCTACCAAAGATATTGTGCTTTTGGGTGTATTTTACATTTCTAAATTACAATAAAGTCACTCTAAAACAAAAAACATACGCTCTGAAACTGAAAATTTAGGAAAATAGAAACACCTAACAATTTGCTATGGAACGAAATGGGTAGAAAAACATTCAGAACAAATAATAAGTTTTGTTTGTTTGTTTTGATTCTATCATGCCTTTCTTTGATTCAAGAAAGTTTTTATGAATGTTCATATCTATGTGGAATCGTGGCCAATACCTTGATCCTGACATACATCATGGATGCATATACTTGTAGAAAATATCCTCACAAGCAAAATGAGATTTTTAGTTTTTGACATTTCTGAAGGTTTTATTGAAATTTTTACAATATCTGGTAGTTAACTGTTACTGAACATACCAAGGGTAAATCATCCTTTAACCATAAAGCTCCTAAAGGTTACAAAAAGCTACAAGAGCAAATCACCAAAATCGCTTAAGTTCGAATACGTCATAGACGGGGGTCCTATATGGGCACAAAATCGCTGCCTAGGCAGCGCCCCTCGGGTGGCTTGGTATAGGTGGACATGGGATTGGGTTGCCAGAGGTAATTGGTTCGAGCCCCGGTGGAAACCACCAATTTTGACACCTTTATTTCCGAGGAGAGAACGAAAAGGGGTAGGTAGGAGGTTAGGGTTAGGGAAACTAGCAAGTGAACTTGTGTAGATACAAAATTATATTAATGTCTGATAAAAAGTGAATATGTCATGACACAACTCACATGAATAATGTGATATTGGCCAGATACCTGCAATATACCTGTCATTTCTTGGTTATATATTTCATATTTCAAAACCTGTGGTTTGGCAGAGAGGAAATGATGTTGAAAATGTTGGATGATGATTCATGCCTCGATTGGCAAAACTTCAATAATTTGGTGTGTTACATATCACAACACATAATAACACCCTATATAGTCTTACTATACAATTGTGTGGTAGTCTGGGAATCCTTAACATTTATATTCAGCAATAAGCTATAGTAGTTTTTAGTCCAAAACTCCTTTGATTTTTGAAGAAAAATCATCATCATGATCATTTCGATGTGCTTTGAAAATGTAAAACTCTGTATGCTGCAGTCCTCAGTCACTGGTTCACATGCATTTAAGACAAGGGTGTTGGCATGATGCTCAGAATCCCCCTATATGAATCACACCCAAAATACCAGATACTGGCCTGGAATACCCCACATCTCAGTTCTATTCAAATTTGATCAGGTGTAAAACAAAGTGACAAAATCGCTATTCAGTATCGAATTGATTACGTAACTCACCCAGTTACTGGACCGCGCACACCACCTAGCTAACAACAGGTAGTGCAATTCTTTTGTGTGGTAATAAGTTTGTTTCATCTTTTGTCAAGTTTGTTACGTGTAATCCGATTATCATCCAGATAACTGGATCACGCTTTCTGGTTTGGAACTCTCCACGTACAGGCTAAATGTACGTAATGGTATTATCTTATGTTTGATGATCAATAATTTCATTCGTTGTTCAAATCTAAAAAGGATGAACAATTTATAGCATTTCTGGCTTTTCACAGACTTTACAATGTTTTAAAACTCTTTTATTTTTTGTACTTCACAACATCAAAATATGTAGACAAAGACTGAAACCTAATTTTTTTCTAAAAATTAATTTCTCATATATTGAGTGTTTGGAAAGGTAAAAAAAGATGTACTCACATTTTAGAAACTATGCATGGTGCCATTAAGAGACCAATACAAGAAAATTCAACTTGTAGTGTATTTGGAGTTACTCTAGTTGTTTGGATCTAGATGGCTCAGCGTGCTAGTACAGAGAGAATAAGTGACGGTACGCAAATTCAGTAAAATACACACCCTATGTCGACTTGATTGATATGACTTCACATAAATCCATTGGTCCTCTGCGTGAATCAAGGAATTTTTACACGGTGGTGAAATCAAAATGGCGGCGAGTACCGGTTCCCCTATAAAAATTCCTTGGCATGAATGCTTCTTTTCAAAGCACTGCAAACTTTATTATGTGGAAAGTCTATATTGAAAGAACCTGTTTTTTTTTCTCAGGAGTTGGAGATATTAGGGAGTGTGGTAGGTAACATTGATTCCAAATACTCTTGAAAACGCTTTTAGATAGTCACATTCCTCTATTCTATGCTGTTTTTACCATAAACCATTTTTATCAAAATCTTATAGTATTGATTTAAGGAATTTTTATACGGTGGTGAAATCAAAATGGAGGCGAGTACGGTTCCCCTATAAAAATTCCTTGGCATGAATGCTTTTTTTCAAAGCACTGAATTAACTTTGTTATGTGGAAAGTCTATATTGAAAGAACCTGTTTTTTTTTCAGGAGTTGGAGATATTAGGGAGTGTGGTAGGAAACATTGATTCTAATGGTGATTGCCAAAAGACGATGGGTAAACTACAAACACTTGCTAAACAGCTGGAAACATTCCTTACAGAGCAGGAGTCAGAAGGAAGGTAAGTGGTAGA
>JXSR01S073836.1:48730-66133 GCA_000969725.1 Ophiothrix spiculata | reverse complement strand
TTTTTTCAACTGCATTGGCACCCGATTTTTCGGAATGAGCGGTATGCGATACATGTCTAAAAATGCCAAGCTGGATAAGGAAGTGCAATTTAATAGCTGATATTTTAAGCTGCGGATAAGATTCGTGGACAACGGTGACATAGAGCTCAACCATGGGGATTCACATTCTCAGTGTTGGGTTTTCCCTTACATATACCGCACAGAGCTCAAAATAGGGGCAAATGGCATGGCGTAATAGTCCATTTGAAAAGAGGCGGGAAATTCCCATTTCCTGTTCCCCCCCCCCAATTCTTCGAATCCCCTCCATTTTCCTGATTTTCTTCACTTTTTTGACATGCCACCAATCCCTGCCTGTTAACAATAGCACAGTCCAACATTTCCACAAAAATCCACATTGTGGCATGTATGCATTGGTAAGATGTAAAAGGACATTTTTGGGTAAAATTTCTTCATATTACCCCATTGACAAAAAGAGAATTTCAACCCTGATTGATAAGATTTATTAGATTTAGATGAACATATGTGCTGGCATTCTTGTTGATGTATATGAAAGTTTGATAAAACTTACATGTATCATAAGAAATAATTACTGTAAAACAAGAAATATTTACTGAAAGAAAATTTTGCGAATTTTAGAATCTGGGGTTTTTGGCGGCATTTTAATTTCACTTATTGTATCAGCATGCCATTGAAATCATTGTACATTAATAATATAGCGGCAAATTAATTTTGCGATTTTGGGGTATTAGCGAAATTAAATTGCTAGCAAATATTTCTTGTTTTACAGTAGTATTACAGGATGTTTCAAAACTATAAAAAGTTAAACAAAGTTCTAACCGCTAAGGAACATAATCAATTTAGGGACGAGTGATCGCTCGGGTCGCCCGAGCCATTAAACCAAGTAATTTCTCATCTTGCCTTTGCATTTCGCGCATCTGCGGCAAAAAATTAATATAATGATCAATGATATAAATAGGTATTAAACGATTTAATTCATAATGACTGTCGTCCCAGCAATTGAATTGGCTCGTGTCAAATAGCTCGACTCGTCCTTGCTTGGCTCGGGCGAGTTGCTAGGGTCTAAATTGATTATATCCCTAATATGGTTTGAAATGATGGTTTCATTCATGTACCAATTCTCAAAGCCTACTGATACACATAATTTTTCCAAGATTCATGTTCATAACCAAAGTTGATGTTTAGTCAGATAAAATAACGGGAGTCAAATATAGGTGGTATTTTGCTTCTGTCTAGGTTCCACCTCTCTGCATTTGATGCGAATTATTTTTTAAAACATAGATTTGGTGGCTTGTATCGTGTATCACCAAATTACGTGTAATATCAAGGATCATAACTTTGCATTGACAAATATCAAATGTGGCATTTTTAAAATATTTTACAAAAAGACTTGTGCTAGCTTAAATTTCATTTTAGGCTAGAGGAAGGATTCTATTTCAAAATCAATAAACTCAGAACACTTAAACCAGAAGTGATGTATAACCTTTAACACACTTTTCCCTTCCTTGGTTTAGTTGAGGTACTTAGTTTTGATAAAATGTTTCCCTCTTATTAATTTTGTTCCCCTTGATGGCTTTGGATTAAGTTTCTTTCAACGTTTCACTTTCTGCACCTCAACTTTATTCATAGCAGGAAATAATTTGGCACACGGGCTATAAATAAATTATAATCAAGTTGTTTCTTGCTTCATTGCTAAATTCATTGTCATGAGCAGAAGCTTGTAAGGCATTGGTAAACTCACATATTCAAATGACCCATGAGGCATTTACAGGGGTTTTATATTGGGCTCAGACCAGTGGCGTAGCAAGACTTTTTGGTCAAGGGGAGGGGGGGGGGGCAAAGATTTTCCCCTGGAGTTTGCACATTTCTTCCCAATTTGTTCCCGGCAAAAATTCCATTTTCCATCAAAACCTTCAGAAATATCAACAAGTAGAATATGGTTTTGCGTGTTGATCTTGGGTATGAGGCGCGCGCTATTCTCTAAAAGCGTTTATCAATGTAATAAG
Source organism: Ophiothrix spiculata (assembly GCA_000969725.1). Lineage (NCBI taxonomy): Eukaryota > Metazoa > Echinodermata > Ophiuroidea > Amphilepidida > Ophiotrichidae > Ophiothrix > Ophiothrix spiculata. Next base: position 64,109 of record JXSR01S073836.1, on the reverse strand, counting down.
TCAGGAATGAGGTTAAGTTTCATTTATTTATTAAACAGCAATCAAATTAGCTTTATAAGCAGATCCAATGCACAAATGAAATTCAAACATGTTCTCTCATTCATCTGTGTTAATTGGTCACACATAAGTACTGATTAGATCATCGCAACCAGAATAATATACTCACTGAGCAGAGACCGACGTTGCGAGTGATACCATCACCCTTAAGCTATAGTTGCTAAAGGGTGATAGTATCACCTGCAATGTAGGTTCTCTACTCAGTATATTTTTCTGGTTGTCATGATTTAATTCATAATTAAAACTGAAATTCATTTGATATATTTGAAATTTATGATTTCAAAGCATGTTTTACAACAAACATTTTTCATAACGTACAACATAAATACACACTTTTAGAGAATAACCTCATACCAAAGATCAACATGCAAAATATAATCTTAGTTTTTGACTTTTCTATAGGTTGCGATTAAACTTTTTCACAAGATATGGTAGTTGACTATTATTATTAGGCATACTAAGTATAAGATAAGATAATGAAATTATTTCCGACATATCTTGAGTACAATATCGAAAAGTTCCAATATAGCTCACACCATGTTTTGCATCTTTACCCCTTCAAAATAAGTCTGATTTGCTGAACAGTTGATAACAATAAACTTACATTCTTCATTAACCAGCACTGGTAACAAAACTGTCGCAACATTTTAGCTGAATAAAAAGAACAGTGCAAAGTAGACAATGGAAATTTGAGCTATATTGGAGTTTTAAGGGTGTTATCCTCAGCTGATTACTATAATGACACCGCAGCATCCTAACTAACACTTGTCTTTCTTTTTCTAGGCATTCCTCCTCCACCAGCACCACCCCCGCCACCAGCACCGGAGGTCCTACCAGTCATCACAAAGAAATTTGAGGTCATGTGTAAGGTCAAGATGAGACCCTTCCATTGGAATAAAGTACCTGTGCTACATGTAAGTTTTTTCTTTTTCTTTTTTCTTTGTTAGCTGGCTAAAATGAATCTTCTTTGTTTAATTACGACTAGACATAGCAGGTTGGCTGCAAGAATTTTCTTTTCTATAAAGACATATTTGGGACATTTGGCAGTTGGTGCAGATGATCAAATTTTCAAAAGTGACCTTCTGGAGAATATACAATGTATATTCATTTTGATTGACCCAAAAATTATTTCTATGGTGTGTAAAAAATGACTAGCGAACTGAAAAGGAAGGGAAAAAAGGTTTTCATCAGTTTTATAAACAAATGAAAAATATGATGGTAATTTTAAATAAAAACATAAAATTAATTAATCATTTAAATATATGATTTAAATAAATCATAAATTATAGAATCATTTATATAAATGATTTGGGATAACTTTTTGGTTGTTATTGTACTTTTTGGTGAACTTTTTTGTACATCGTCAAATTTTTGGGGTGCAAAGCCCCACCACCCCCTGTACAAGCTTCAGGTTTAGATGAAATCCAAAGCAATCAAAATGAAATAGCCAAAACTGCATCTCAGTAATTACTGGAAACTCTGACATTAACATCATTCTCATACATCAAATAGTGTTGTTTGTACATGACATGTAGTCAAAACATGAGAAAATCAGAAACAAGAAATAAGCCATTGGCCTTGGCAATGCCGTTGATAGAGTGATTAGCCCTTGTTTTCCTCTGTATGCTATTTATGATATCAGGATTGAATTTCGGCTGCTTTCCAACAGGATTAAGTATTCAATGGTGTGATTGACACTTTCATTCAAATTATTGCAGTATTTTTAGAAATAAACATAGTTTTGTATATTCTGATAGGTATCATATTCAAAGAGGCCTAGTCTTGATATTTCCAAATTGATCAGTAAGTTAGACCTTATACATGTTATTTTTTTCAAAATTTACAAACTTTTATAACAACAACAAGAATACATAATATATTAGGGTGTTTTTATTCTGTAGCTTATCTATAAAATTCCACTAAGGCTAAATCAAATTAATTATTTATACAAAGTCCCCACATACATGAATTTTAATATACACATAAATTCCACAAATTCATTTTTTCACCTTTTATTTTCAATCAAAATCATAAAAAATCTTTTTAAAAAAATCTCAATTTTTCACATGTTTCATTCTTAAATTCTAACTGACTTAAGTTTGATTTTGAAAAATGTCTCTACAAAAACTAAATAAATGTCCTAACTGATGGGTCACACCAAGACAACACAAATTGTTTGGGCAAACAGCACTGAAATATTTGAACAAAAAATATCTGAAAAAAGCATTAATTAGATTTTCAGAGTTTGAGAGCTTTGAGATTATGATTAATATCATTTGGCTTAATCAGGATCGAGGTTGCATTCAGAAAATTAATTGCAAATTTATTTTGTGGAAATACAAGACAGAAAACATTTTCCAAGTAGATCCTGAATATTAATATCGTTATAATAGAGTGTGTCATATTCTGACATGCTTTATGCAGGATGTTTAGATCCAAAATAAATTGCTTAATCCTATATCCCAACATATTGGATGCTAGCCATGCTGACATTATTAGTAAGTTCAAAAAAGGATACTAGTTAATGAATATCATTAACCTTTATGCTGTCAAACAGCAAAAGTAAGTAAACCCATAAAAAAACCCTTGAGTTTAAATATGTTATAGATGAGATTTACTTGAGCATGAAATCACTGTTTGGGCAGTCATTCCTCAGTTTCAGCTGGACATAGATAGGGCACCAGTTTGGGGACCACCCATTTTCTAACCCTCTATTTTTAAGGAGATAGTCAATGAAACCTTAAAAGTAAACTTTACGGTTAGGGTTAATAAAATGTCTTGAATTTGGCAATGGATGTTCTAATCTATTTTAAGATATAAAACATGAATCATACTCATTACTCAATAATTAAATCAGATTCATAACTTGGAATCTTAGAATACACATTGATCTCAACTGCCAAACTGCCAAATCCTCACTACGAGCCTGGTTTCATCAAAATACCAGAATAGGCTGTTTTTCCCCCATTCGTGATGCTTAGAAATACAGCTTGTAATAAAACCCCATAACTCTGTTTTGAGATACTGTCCATCAAAATCACAGGCAATTTTGTATATATGTGCCCTAGTTTCAACTATAGCTTAAAATACAATAACTTTCTTCGAAGCACTTGACATGAAATTTGATAACCTAGACAGAGAATTAAACATGATTCATGGCATGTAGACATTATATAGCATGACACATGATTTGGGATTTTCAAGCAGGATTTCATGTCTGCTTTGGGGTAGAATGGCAGTGTTACAAAAATAGTAACATGGCAAAAAGTATAAAATGCTCTCAAAATCACAAAAATGCTGTAGTTCACATCATTTGTGCACAATCTTTCAATCAAGATTCAGAATTTGAAATGAAAGATCAATAATCTTTAACTTATTTTCATAAGAATGTGTAACAAAAGTATTTTTTTCCTGACAACCATCTTCAAAAACCCTAAATACTCCAGAACGTTTTGGCTCGTCTTGTCACACTGACTAGACGCAGAGATCACATCACTCCAGTGTTATAGGATCTCCATTGGCTGCCTATATCAAAGCGCATTGAATATAAGATCCTCCTTCTGGTGTTTAAGACTTTCCACGATCTCTCGCCTGCATATATACCTTTAGACATATATAAAACCTTATCAAAACAAGACATAAATGAAAGAGTAAAAAGTGACAACCATGTACCAATTTTGTTTTAACAGCTCAAGAATTCAGTGTGGATGGACGCTAGAGATCTTACAGGCAAGATAGACACTGAGGAATTGGAGAAAAATTACGCGGCCAAAAATAGTGAAAAACAAGAACCAGGTATGTTTATATTTAAAATGCATTATACTTTGATTAGGCAAAAACAAAAAACAAGTTTATTTCCCGTGCACCACGCGCATTTTGTTTTGGCGTCATATATTTGCGCATTTCATTTTTGTATTTGATATTTTAGAAAACGAAAATCAAAATAGCCAATTTGATAAAAAGAACAGGGAAAATTGCAAAATTTTTACTAAAGAAGTGTTTTCTTTTCAACAAAAACTTGAAACCGGACAGGTTTCTTACTGAAAAAATCATCACCCATGCGGATTTTCAATCAAAACTTGCCTTAGCACCTCTTGAAACAATACAAAAAATGAAAACAAAATAAAACAAAAAAACGCATTCGCATTTAGGTTTTTTGACCACCTACAGGAAACAAACTTTTTTTTTTTTGCCTTATGCCATAACACAGTCAATTTGAATGTGAATGTTGTATTGCATTGGTTTACTCCTCTTCCTAGATATATCCTTAAATTGAAAATCAAATCAATATTTAATCATAAATATATCCAAAGAAACCTTATAGACAATTTTTTCACTAGACGTTTAGGCCCGTATTCCAGAAAGATGTTTAGCTAAACAATTGTTTAACTGAGCATCGACTGTCCAGGAATGATGCGCATCATTGCAGCTTTCAAGCAGAACAGTTCAATGTGCTGTTGACGTGAAATAAAACCTTGATTTAGCTAAACACCTTTCTGGAATACGGGCCTTAGTGTTCAATCACTTATATAGCACTGTCCAAGAGTTTATTCTAGTTTTAAGTGTTACATGTATTTTTATGTTAGAGTTATTTGCCTATCATATTTATAACAATTGGTATATCTGCATGCATTTATTTAGAAGGTGACAAAAGGAAAAGCCATAAGATTCAACCTGGTAAGATAATGGATTATCTTTGAACTGCAGTGTTATTAACTCATTGAATTTACCCATCAACATTAACATGTGAATATCTACCCAATGAATACATGCATTGTTCAGAATAATAGAAGTTTTATGATAATGTCTCATCTCTCTTAGCAATAACATCCAAGTCCAGTGGCATAGCAGGAATGGGGCAATTGCCCCCCTGAAAGAAGCCTTGCCCCCCCCCCCCCCTTCTTGCCCCGCTGAAAAAATCAGGAAAAGTCTAGGTCAGATTGAAATTACATAGTACACTCCTTTTCAGCATTCATATACATGCCCCAAAATGGTCTATTTTTCACTCCAGTGCCATCAGTTCATACTAAATTACTATCTTTTTCATAATTGTAACAAAAAAAATATTAAAAATGTGCGTGATTCGCATGCACTTTAAAATCATAACAATTTAGCGCTGAAATTGCAAAATGTGCTTCTAAAAAGTAGGAAATTTACTCCTTTTTATAAAAACAAGACCAAAAATGTCATTTTTTACATAAGAAGCTATGGTAAAAAAATTGGGGTGTACCATTTTGTGTCTACTCATTTGGGGAGTTGCCCCCCTTCAAAACCCCGCCTTGCCCCCCTTGATGAAAATGTCTTGCTACACCACTGATCAAGTCTCATATGGCATATTAATACCAATTGATATAAACATATTAACAACTTGATGTGACCAACTTATACTTCAAAATGATCACTGTTTGGACATTTTTTGCAATAATTTTCTAACAATACTCAAATTTCAATTTTCAGCTTGTCTAAATGCATAAAATTATTCATTTTACTTTCTTCCTTATTTCACAACATTCTTAAAACAAAATAATCTAACCAAATTGTACATGTATTAAAGCAATACTATAAAGTGTTAAACATGAAGCATCCCCTGTCACCCATGACTTTTGATTTGTTTAGCTTATTAGGTTTGTTTTCAGTAGATATTAATACCTTCCAAATGATTTGGCTTAAATATACTTACTTTTTCTGTACTGGCCATTTGTTGAATTAAATTCGGGATCCTGAATTTAATTCCACATGTATAAGTATAGGAAAGCATGCATATGCCTTTTATCCATTTTTCGGTGGCAAAACAATTTTTTGACAAAATACACTTGAAAACACTCTAAGATAATTACATTCCTTCATTTTATACTGTTTATACCATAAACATTTTTGATCAAAATCTTATAGTATTGCTTTAATGAGTTGTTTGCATTGTAATTCTGACTTCTATCAATCCATCTTATCTTCAAATATTACCTATTCTGGTTGAGTAGTTCTCTAATATAATCCATATATAACAGTTCTCTATCATTTACCAACAAACTTCCTATAAAGAATTACTAGTAACTGCAAGAACCAAACTATTTGCTAAACTGAAGAAAAATGTAGCCTTCCAAATATACCATTTTAAAGAATATTAACCCTCTGACGACTATAGAGATTTTTGTCATTTACAGGATTTGCCAAAAAAAAGTTGCACCATGGGAAAACCTATTCGGAGAAATCTAACATTTTATTACTTGTCCTCTGTGGTAATAAACATGGCATTGGATGCTTGTATCAGTTCCAAACTATAGATTTTCACAATATCTATTTTCTTGAGGAATGTTATGATATTGACATCAATCAATCAATCAATCAATCAATGATACAAGTACTTGCATTTACATGCATACCCCATGAAGGAGTCTATTCGTACAGGGGATCCACAGCTTTACGTGACTGTCGGACCACGGAGCAAGTAGAGTAAAGTTTCTTGTCCAAGGAAACAAGGAGACGAAAACTGCCCGGCCCGGGGCTCAAACCCATAACCTTAATATTAAGAGACCTGTGCTTTAACCCCTTGGCCACGCTACCCTCCCATAGTCTGGAAGGTTCTCGGCCTAATCTTATTTTTGATCAAGAAAACACTCCACTAATCTATCATAATGTGTTCCTTTACACAGATGTAAGCAAGAGAAAACTGAAGAGTTTCCTGGACCCCAAAGTTGCTCAGAATCTTGCCATCTTCTTGGTCGGTTTCAAGATGGATCCGGAGGAACTCAAGTACCGCTTGACTATCTTGAATGAACAAGATGGAGGGCTCACTGCAGAACATATCAATGTGCTCAGAAGGTAGGCAAATACTGTGTTATTTACTGCTTAGTTCGGTTTGTAATTCCAAGATGACGATCTATTATTGTATCATTATTATATCTCATGTTTACTTCTTGAATGATGACATTTTCATTTTGATTCATGTTTTCATTTTGATAGATACAGCAAACCATTTGTGTTGTAGAGAGTTAGATTTCATACTAACAATGAACCTAACAAGGCAGTCATCAAACACTATACACAGCAGAACAGTCAAATCCTGACTAACATTGAATCAATACATTGTTATAAAGCCTATGGTCTGTAGAAGAATAGACACTAGCTAGGTTGCGCAAACTGTCGTTCGGTCAAACCGAACGGAAAACAGCCTCATAATCTTTTGTTATTCATGAATATTCGCATGGGTAACTCATGAATAACAAAGAATTTACGTTCGGTTTGACCGAACGACAGTTTGCGCAACCTAGCTATTGTATATAGCCAGACCAAATCAGCATGTGAATTGCAAGAAAAGTGCACTGTCTGTCATTTTCCATGAAGTTGTGTTACTCACTATATAGCGTCCAGCCTCAGATCAGCAATTCTTGAAATGGTTCTTCTGGTGATGCTGACATCAAAAGAACCATTTTAAGAGTCAATGACATATAGGACACAAATTCTAAGGGGGTTTGCTTTATAATGACAGGGTGTTAAATGTATATAACATATGGCAGCCATTGCAGATACGACTTTCTAGCATTCACATAACAAAATTCAGGCAACTGCAGGCAGCTGTAACATGAGTATAATCTAGACTAAAAGTCACCATTCCTTTCATAGCTAAATCAGTAATGGCGAGTGCTGGATATTTTGTATGCAAAATGTGATAAAATTAAGCTGATTGGCTGATTTAGGAATGGTGACTTTTAATGAAGTACCTTATTTGCTATCTTCCTCATGATCCCTTAGATGGTCACCAAATATGCTGTAAACTAGAGAATGCTTAGAAATTTGTCTATCATCTGCACACTCGACGTATGCGATCAGTCTCTAAAGCTGTGAAAAAACAATATTTTTATGATTAGGAATATTTGTCATAAGATAATTCCTAAAATCAAGCTTAGAAAAATCAAATATTATCTTGCTCAGAGGTTTATGGCAAAGGAATGATGTAAACTACTACGAATCAAACAACATTGTATGTATAACTATTTGAGCCTGAAAAAATGAATAGTAAATAAGCATCATTTCCTTTTATTCCATAATACAGATATCACCCTACAGCAGAGGACATTGAGACCTACAAGCAATTCAAAGAAAACCCTCATGAATTGGAGACCACAGATCAATTCATGATGCAATTATGCGAGATCCCGAGCCTCAAGACTAGACTAGATCTGCTCATGATCATTAGTGATTTCCCTGTGGCTTACAATGATCTAGCTCCTGTGAGTAGTTTTTTTTTTCTTTTTACTTTTAACCCATAGATTTAAAAGGGAGATGCCGGACTTCGTATCCCGCCCCGTAATGACGTTTTCAACCGTGGAGATCAAATTTGGGATATTTTGGTACAATCGGTTCCCACCAGAATCAACTCCAAGTGCTGAGATTTGGTTGGGGATAGAGACAAATCGCACAAATAATTGTTGCTCTAAAGATGGGCTGTAAGCTCGATCACAAATAATCATTATAGAAGCCATTCTGCTCCTTTCAATAATGGGCTGTAAGATCGATCACAAATAGTCATTATAGAAGCCATTCCTTCTGGTCCTATTCTTTAGAATTCAATTGACCACAAAATAAAAAAAAAATAAAAATCAAAAAACATTATCATAAACAACTGAGGTCACCTCTTATCAAATTATCATTAGCATACTTTGTTTGGAGCATAATGACTTTTGTAGTTCTTTTGTTTTTGTCTTTGATATGTTAATTTATTTTTCTGGCACAGGCCTTCCAATCACATTCCCCATATTGATTTGTTTGTTCTATGTAGTTTATTTATAAATATTGATATGGAAAATAAAACTGTCTGAATTATGAATGAATGATATGCCAACCAGCAAGCAAAGTGTGTGAGTGTTTGTTTTAAATGTTCATTTTTTGCATTGGCATAAGTCTAACCAGGAAAGTTGAGAATCAGACTGTTGTTATCTCATCTCATTTCAGACATAACAAAAAACTATAAATAACATGACATTTGCATGTGATTTCCACATGGGCTTTAATGCAACATAAGTATCACAGTGCTAGTATGTATGTATTATCTACCACTCAAACCAGTAAATTTTATTCACATTGAATGATTTTACATCTTTACCATAAAATTCTTGATAGAAAAGCTCCAATGTGGACTAAAGCTGGCTTATGCATATTATCCAAATTAAGATCATCTTGCTCGGACGGTACATGTCTTGTTGAACCAAGAACAAAGTGCATTACATTTGGTGACCGTGCTTTCTCTGTCTATGGTCCCAAATTATGGAACAGACTTCCTGGTCAGTTAAAGAACTGCACGCAAGAACAATTTAAAACTCTCCTCAAAACTCACCTTTTTAAGGATGCTTACCAGCAGTAACTTTTTTGAGCTTTGAGCGCCTTAGAACATTTGTACGATACTGGCGCTAGGACATAAATAACTTTTTGATTGATTGATTGATTGATATCCAATTTGGTGCTTCAGAATCATATATAACAGTAGTAAGCCTTTGCATCGGGGCATGAGATTAGAATTCCTGATTTCTTTTCTCACGAAGTAAGGGCTAAAAGTATATTGTACAATTGTTTTGGGAGTGGCCATCTTTCTCTTTCTCTTTTTCTTGCTATATTTTCTATTTTCGGCATCTTTTCAAAGATGCATTGGCCAGCATGCATAGATTAGCCATTTCTGGCTATCCAGGTTGGTACTTTTGTATGAGCTTGGAAGTTGGAAGAGACCATGAGTTCATCATGGATCTAATGGCATGTGTCCGTCACGGACCAACCAAGGTAAACAAACAAACAAGTATTTCAGTTCACAAAGCTTTTGTTTATAATTGCATAGTCACTTATGAAGGGAGGAATAGCGCGTTGTGTTTTTTTAACTCATGATGCATCACAAGAAAAAATTAGCTGTATTCAAGACAAAATTTATATACTTCTTGTTGTCATTCGATATGAAATAATTCATACAAAATTTAATTGTGTATCCAAACAGTTCAGATGATTTAGTTACTAGCTAATTTTAATCATTAAACCTGTTTTCACAATGCTATTTTTAACACCAAGTAACCCAGCTCCTATCATGTTATTTTTAATCTCGTCTTTCCTGTTTATTGCAGACGATAGACAAAGTTTACGATGCCCTCGATGTCCTTTGTCATTCTACAAAGTTTGTATCAGTACTAGAATATGTGTTGGCAACTATATCAACAGTGGTAGCAGTAAAGGCGTGGCGATAGGATTCAGGCTAACAACACTCCCTAAGGTATGGAAAAATAATACCCTGGAAAATGGACAAACTTAAGGGGCCTTGAATGTCTGGACTCAGAGAAAACATGGATTAAACTGAACTGCTAAGATCAATGGTGTCATAGAAAAGAAAATTCCTCATATGAACAAGTCTTTTTGCACATTATTTCATATTTCAACTCTGATTAAAATTTGAACATAAACCTATTTTCTGTCGCAACCAATCCTTACCAAACAAACAAGCAATATTTAAGCAATATATTACTTATAATAGAAGCAATATATTCCTAAAGAAATATTCCTTATAAGCAATATGGATATTCCTTATAAGCAATAATTAGGGAATATAAATAAGCAATATATTGTTTAATTTAAGCAATATATTGCTTATTTATATTCCTTAAATATTGCTTATTTATATTCCTTAAATATTGCTTGAATTAAGCAATATATTGCTTATTTATATTCCCTAATTATTGCTTATAATGAATATCCATATTGCTTATAATGAATATCCATATTGCTTATAAGGAATATTTTTAAGGAATATAATTAGGCAATATATTGCTAAAATTAGGCAATATATCGTTTATTTTAGGCAATATATTGCTTACGTTTAAGCAATATGGATATTCCTTAAAAGCAATGTAATATATTGCTTATTTCAAGCAGCAATGTTCTTATTATTTAGGTATTCAACAACGAAAATCGTTCTGAAAACGTATGAATTAAATTCTTAATGTTTTCAATTTAACAGATACTCTTCTCAATAAAAATACTTTGAAGAATCTGAAACAAAATGCTAGTTTTTAAATGATTGTTGCTTTATCGTTTTCAACTGTTCCCAAGCGCCAGTCCTTGCTCGTACTCAAGTTCCCGACGCGCGATGAACAGTGCGCCGATTTATGTGCACTGCGTAAACGCACCTCCGTGTACGCTGTGCCGTGCGTGACGCGCTTATTTGAATATCAACTGTGGATTCATCACTAATCAACAACGGCGCGCTCCTGTATAAGAAGATACGGTGAGTTGTTGAATAAGCTGATCAATAATGTTCACTGCATATTAATTATTGCCTAAATATAAGAATTAAGTCTTTTAAGATACATTTTCACTGTATAACCAAAAAATGTGACTTACTTCTCATCACTGACAATTCACGTTTTATCTTTTGATTCCAGCTCTCAGAATGTAAATCCAGAGACAAAAATGTCACGCTGCTCAAATTCCTAGTGCAGCAAATCCACAAGGCCGAGCCTGAATTGATGAACTTTGTTGATGACCTCCTGCCCTTGACACTGGTTCCTGAAGGTAAGGATTTTGAAAATTACCTGATGTAAATACCCTGTTACCTCGATCATAAGAACATGTTACCTTGATCATAAGAACACATTCAAATCCAAACATGGAAAACAATAATTACTGTTTTGGAAACACAAAATATGAAAGTACTTGCTGATCTGGTGAATAAAATATAACAAGTTAACAGGAGGACCATTGTAATTTTCCACCACATCAGGATTTGAAGTGGAGCTGATGGGGTTCTTATGATCAAGATTATAGGGTATGATTAAAGATATTGCCCATTTATACTCCCTTTATATATTATATTACAGAAAATATTAATGGAAGCACAAGGAAATAAAACTGGTGTTCAATCTTGATGGTCAAGAGCCACTGACAAATGGGAGTTTAATTTTGGGGGGATTGGCACATTTTATTGACAAGGTATTAAGTCAGAGGTTCTCAACTAGTTCTTAATATGCACCAAAAAATGAGAAAATTGAAGGCTAAAGCGCCACCTGCGCCTGTTTTCAGTTTATTTCTAATGGTTTTTTCTTTTTGAGAGAGATAGAGAGCAAAAGCGCCAATCTGTAATGGTCAAAGTGCCACATTTGGCTGTTGAGAATCGCTGTATTAAGAAAACAAAACATCTGTCAGCCATTCGAATATATGATTTTTTTTGCACAAACATATAAAAAAAACTTCTAAATGCTAAACTTTCAAACAAAATGTAAACCTAAGAGTTTTGTACTTACGTAAGTTTTCTTGACTTTTCTTTCCCAGTATCAATCAAGGCTTTACAGGCAGAAACTGAAGGTAAGTAGCACATTGAGCTGAAAAGGAAAGGGTTTATAAAGTTTTATATTTATCACTCAAAATAATTTCTTAAGACATTTTGAAGATTAAAAATATCAAGTTATCACAATTTATCGTGCAGACTGAAAAAACCTGCCCCATACTTTTGATTTTTGAGTTCACCATGCACATTCAAGTGCAGATTTACAATGGGCCTATGGGTATAGGTAATGAGCATTTTAGATTTGTTGTAGTATTATGCTGGGGGCACTCAACTTTGAAAGTGGTAGGTACGTCAGGTGCGAAGCACCAAAATGGGGGTCAAAGTTTTCAAAATTGGACCTTTGAAGCTGATATTTGGGGCCTAGTGAACTGAAATTGTGTCCAAAATAGCTTCCTGAGCTGGAAATTTTCACATTTCCTGATCAATTTTTGCAGTCTGAGTTAAATGTTGTATTTTTTCCCGAAACAAGGGGTCTAAAGAACTGAATCACGCTGAAAATAGGATCTAGTGGAAGGCCTGAAAAGGGGGTCTTGACGGACGAACATAGGTATTGTACCTATACCACCCCCGCCACCAGGATATTGTGTTGTTGCATTTTGATATTGATCTATTGGCAATTTGAATGAAGCTTTAAGACTTGATAAACACATGCAGTTGTCTTGATTTGCCTTTATAAATCAATAAACAATCAGTTTTAGAACTTATGAAAATAACAAATAATATAATTATGTACCTATTTTTCTTGCAGTGATGAAGAAAGATCTGTACAAAATCCGTAAGAATTCCAACGTCTTGATGAAAGCTGAAAGTCCTCCTGAGAGAGATGTGCTTTTCTGTGAAGAGGTTGAAGTAAGTATATATATTCAGTAAAAATATAAAGCAATGACAATAAGCTCTTCTAGCAGTTCCTTGTGTAACATTTGGTCAAATTTGGTAATTGAGGTAAAGCAATTTGCTCAAGTTACAATAACATATGCCATAAAAGTACTTAAATTCTTTGATTGTCAACCATAGGATTAGTGAGATTCTAGCTGCATCACCATTGTTTTGTTAAATCAATGACGAAGGATGGGAAGCAACCAAATTTGTTTTAAAACAAAGCAAATGGGATGTTTAGCTATCAGGGAAATCAGGGAGACCAGGGAAAATTATTTTACCCTTTTTCAGTCAGGGAAAAATCATGGAATTTGATCAAAATGCTTCAAAGTTACGGACAAATCAGGGAATTTTGATTGGAAAGTAGTCAGTCAGGTTTCAATTTTCTTTGTATGTCAGGTCTCTGTACTTCTAGGTTAATACACTTGGTTGTAGGATTGGAAAAGTAACCCGTTTTATGTGTTTTTCGTAAATATAATTATCATGGAATTTTGAGACTTTATCAGGGAAAATCAGGGAATTTTGTTTACTTAAAATGCTGGGAACCCTGGCTATTCCAAAGCCCCTTACTCCACCTGTGCCCAGCTAAAATAGGTGCTTTACAACTGGAAATAAGCAACATCAAATATGACTTAAAAATGATGCTTATTGTCATTCATTTATACAAAGGACATGTATGTAATGTTTAGAACAAGCACCCTGATGCCCATGACATACTAGCAAGACACTCAAGACGCAGCTAGCGTCTAGCTAGATGCTAACGGAGACGCTAAGGTTCAAAACATTTTAACTTTCTAGCGTCTGGTTAGCGTCTTCAAAGCATCTAAAATCAAACTACACGCTAGCTGCATCTTGCTAGCATATCATGGGCTTGATAGCACCATAACTTCATTTGATGATAAAAATGGAGATGGATTCACAAAACATATTATCTCCATGCATGTAGAATGTACCTATTCTTACCATCTAGAAACTGACCAAAATTAGCCAAAAATATTTGTTACCTAGCCCTATACTGCCATTCTGCATGATGGTATATAATTATTTCCTTTTTAATTTCATTCTCTGATTATTAAATCTCTATACTTTTTGCAAGATCTTATAAATAAAGGAAATTTTTTTTTTGTTTCAAGGTAGATGATTTGTACAACATGTGTTTATAGATTCTGTTCTCTTAAAGCAATAATATAAGGTGTTAAAAATGAAGTGCCTCCTGTCACCCATGACTTTTGGTTTTTTGGGCTTATTGGGTTTGTTTTTGGTAGATATGAATACCCTCCAAACGATTTGGCTCAAAGATGCTTACTTTTTCTGTTATGGCCGTTTGTTGAATTAAATTTGGGATCCCGAATTTAATTCCACATGTTTTAGTATAGGAAAGCATGCATGTGCTTTTTATGCATTTTTTGACATGAAAACAAATTTTTTCACAAAATACACTTGACAAGTCTTTTAGATAGTCACATTCCTCCATTTTATGCTGTTTTTACAATAAACCATTTTGGATCAAAATCTAATAGTATTGCTTTAATCTGTAAAGGAAAGTCCACCTCAGACCAGTTGGGTAGTAAAAACCAGCCCTTTACATCATTGGTGGCTTAAGAACATGTATGGAGTTGGAAATCTTTGGAACAACTTTGTTAATACTGAAACTTGCTCTTATTCTTTGTCGCTTGGCAAATTCATATATTTAATCAAAAATATCCAAATTAGGTGGTTTTTTTTTAATATTGGAATTACATACTTCCTATTTGTGAAAGTTGTATCAAAATGACTATGGAATGATGAAAAGTTTTCTTATTTTATTTTTAATATGTTTTGAACAAATAAATATGTAGATCTTAATACTTAAAAAATCAATTAAACCAAGATAGAGTGCATGCATCAAATTTATTTAACTCCTAAAGCATTACTAGCTAAAATTATATCAAATCAAGTTACTTTTCTTGAGAAAAGTATCCAATCTTGAGTTTGGTAAATATTTTGTAACTTTCTGTGTGGTTCAAACTTTGTGGTTTCTATGTACTACTTAAGGGGTTTTCTCAGAGATGCAGCTGCTTACAACTCCAGGATAACGATTTTTTTATATAAATAGTAAAAAATCAAAAATATGTTTGCATCTGTTTTGTGTGC
>JXSR01S073836.1:2118-21312 GCA_000969725.1 Ophiothrix spiculata | reverse complement strand
TTCAGATACCCCTCCATATCCTTATTCGGATACGGGTATCACAATTCGGATACGATATGTACGTGGGTATCCGAATTCGGATACGTATCCGAATTGTGAGTTCCGCCGAACTGAAATTGCAGGCAGTTAAAAACCATTTCAATTTGGAAATGATGAGACACTGCGGCAAATAGGTGACTATTTTCAACAGTGATACCGCGCAGTGTTTTATAGTCATGATACAGTTGCTGTCAACAGTTGCACTATTTTAAGACTGTACCACAGAGACTATGAAATCAGTTCAATAGACCTTTTCAAAACACGACAATCCGAGAATTTCCTAAGCTGATTTTACACTTTCCGGCAATTGCCGAAAGAAAAAGTGACTCTTCAACACAATAATCAGAATGTTAAGTTCGCGTTCTCGTTAATTGGTTGCGTACGAATTCGAACTTGGAATTAGCGTCAGCACTACAGAGTCACTTTCAGTTTGATCATGCTGATGCAACTTCAAACCTTAAGCTTAATCAGCGCAGATCAGCCGATTTCAAATGGAGATTTCACTCTTTATGTCGGTGAGCTTATTGTACCATTGGCCAAAAGTTGTTCAGAATGAGTGTATCTAATATTGTATGGGTCTGGTTCTATTTATTTTTCACTATTATTGCACTGAAATGCGAGTGATTTTTCGGACTTTTTTGTTGACAAAATCGTGCATACTAATGAGCTTATACGTGATTGGTTGAAAAAATGGCCATGTGATCAATGTTCCGGAGATTTCCGAATGGATTTTGAAAAGGTCTATATGTGCCCCCACCCGCCATGGTTTCTGCGCTTGAAAGATGTTCCAACATTCATCTCCAAGTGGTTGAATGGGCACCTTAATCATCATTTACACTCTTCAATATATACTTACACACAGTAAAAACAAAAACGTGTCAACAATGTTCAAAGCCTATTCATTTAAATAATACATGATTTAAACGCATTAGGCCAAAAAAAATTAATTGTTGTGTTGCCCTCAAGTGGGATTTCTGAAAAATTGAGTCGGTCGGTCGGAAAATATATATTTTTTTAAAACACCTTGAATTTGGGTGCATTTTCCACTATTTTCACAATATTTTCTCAAAATACACCCAATCTGAACAAAATTGGGTGCTTTCCCGACCCTAATATTTTTTTTTAAATTTTTGAATAGGGTCGGTCGCTGAGGGCAACATAACAATTTTTTTTTGGCCTTACTGTCCCGGGATAGGAACTCCCAGGTTGCCACTACACCTTTTTTCTTTTTCTTGTTTATTTTTTTTTTAAACTTTTTCTTTTTCTTGAACTTTTTCATTGTTTTTTTTTTTTCAATTTACAAATGAGAATGGGCATTTCCTCATAATGTCTGTTACATGTTAACTATACAACTACGTTTGACTTAAAATTAATAGCCATAACGGTATTCAAAGGATAGGTTAAAAACTATAGTAGTCTGAAAAATACCCTTTCATTCTGGGCCGAGACCAAATTGCACAGTGCATGAACATCAAACCAATCAAGTCGATCCTCATAGTCACATAGCAACGGAACTGTCAAATCACGCGAGCTCACGAGTATCGCATGAGTTGCCTGAACTTTAACCGGGCGAACAAGACGCGCAAAAGTAAAAAGGTTTTCTTCAGGCAAGTATAATGAGTAAGGTGTATCACCTTCAACTTAACCTTCTATGCCTGTAAGGAAACAGTTGTGAATTCAACAACCTTTTTAAGACCACGCTGGTCAAAAAAAAAATTTGTTTGGTTGTCCTTGACACCGTGGGAGGAAAGATGCTTTATATCTAGTCGTAAGACCGATCAAAAGATACACAAATTATCTGGTGAAATATATGTAAAGTTCTACAATTAAATAAAAAAACAAGGTTAACATTTAAAAACATCCTAAATTAAAATAGAAAGTGTTGATATTGAACAGCAAAATAGGGGCAGGTGCTTTAGGACAACCAAACTATTATGGGCTTCAATATGTCAAAAATCTTTAAAAAGCATATATGACATGCGTAAGAAACAAGACTGTCCATCTATACACAGTCAGTTATTTGAAACAGGTTTTACAGATGAGATTTCATGATGTCATATCATTTCATAGGCAAAATAAAAATTTATTGGACAATTTAAACAAAAATCCATGGTAGGCGTTGCATTTAAAAACAATGGGGCCCTGTACTCTGGATTTTCGTTTCCACAGTCCAATAAATTATTGCTTGGCCTTATAATAGCAGTCAAAAGATAGAACACACATGTATGTTATGGTATCAAATCTTCCATGCAGTTGCTTTTCACTCATACACTTGGTTTTTACTGCCGATGCTCGTTGCTTAGCCCTTCTGCATACCGATAAACTGATTTATGCTCATATTTGTAGTGTGGGATTTGTTGATTTTGATTGTTTATGCTCACTCTGTTGGCACATGTGTTAAGAGTCGCCCGATTTGAAATTAAGATTAATATTGAGACACAGTTTATCATATGCAAAATATTACCAAAATATACATGCGTAATCTGAACATTTATTTAGAAGGCATTCATACCATGTACCAGTAGGTTTTGATCTATTGATAAAATTAGGCCTGGGACTTTTCGGGTAATTTGCTACCCGGGTACCAAACTTATTTTTCGGTCGGGTACCCGGTTTTCGGTCGGGTACTGATAATTAGGCATTTACAATGTTAGAACGAGAAGTTTGACGGGTCTACTACGACCATATATGATGTCTCAATTACCCCAAAATTTTGATTTTCACCGATTGTGGTCATGATTTATCATGTTTACTTCGATCAGATGATGATTTTATCAAAATTGTTGAACACAAAATTTCTTGTTCAAAATTCTATGATTCTATTGTCCAGTTCGGGTAATCGGTCGGCAGATTTTGTACCCGGGTAAGCTCAACCGGGCGGGTACCCAGGTTTTAGTCCCAGGCCTAGATAAAAAATGCAAGGACATTTCAACATCTTGAATCTTCACATTACTGAGCTCACAACTTGACACTTACAGCCTGGTTTGCAGACATGAACAAAAATACTCCCACTTTTTTACCTTTCATATGTATTATGTCACATGGATGATATCATGAAACTTGTAAAAGCTTTGATAAAAAAAGCTTGATTTGCAGATACAAGACAATACGGTCTGTCATTTCCATACAGTCCTTTTTAAAGGCATTAGCCACGATCATTAAGGTGAA
The DNA here is from genome assembly GCA_000969725.1 of Ophiothrix spiculata. NCBI lineage: Eukaryota > Metazoa > Echinodermata > Ophiuroidea > Amphilepidida > Ophiotrichidae > Ophiothrix > Ophiothrix spiculata. The sequence goes on along the minus strand of JXSR01S073836.1, from coordinate 18,105 downwards.
GGTCAACTTTCCTCAACACCTACTGATTTTATTGCATTTTTAGAAAGTACTTCCAACTACCAACTAATATCCATAGCTATTCTTGTTGAATTTAACATTTATAGTAAAACAGACAATTATTTGTGCTTTTAATTTCTCATTCTCCGGAGCATGAGAAATTACGTGATAGTGTTTCTAGAAATAAATCATTAAAATTTAAACTTCTTTGTTAATAACAATATATTTTAGTGATGAGTTCAAGTTGTTAAATATATTTCACCAACCTACTTGCAATGTTAAATATTTTTGTAGGATAGAGTTAATATATGTCCAAGCGTTTCCAACTCTTTCACGTATACATGTAGTGTTTTACAACGTCCATTCACCTGACCTGATAGCTACGTCAGTAAAAGAATAATATTCACTTTTAAATCAACGGCCGTACATTTGGAATCTCAATCTTTAGGAACATAGAAACACTGCTGACAGAACCCCAAGAAATTAATTTGGCTAAAAATTGTCTTTTTAGAGCAAGTAATATGATTTTGTTTTGATTCTATTAAGGTCTTTCTTTGAAGCACAAACCAAACTACACAATGAGTTACATAGTACACTCCCGCTCCAAAGTATTTCCGCACAATTAAAAACGTTCAAAATCCTTGTTTTTTATATTAAACGACCTAGAATCATCAAAGATTCATACCAGTGTAGGTAACTTATCTATTCGGTATGTATAAATCAATGTTTCTTTTAATATTTGATCTTCCATTGCTATAAAATGGCTGATTTCATGGACCATATACAAATACACCACAAGTACAAATCTCATTATACTATGTAACTAATCAATTTTTTCATTACCTCATTATTACCTTGTAACTGGATAGAACATTTTCAGGATTTCAGTTAAAAACAAACGTGCAGAAATGTATATATATAAACTTTTCTTTATATATACATTTTTTATGTTCAGACGAAAGTAGTAATATGCATACATGCCATATTTTCAAATGCAATGAATGAAATTCCGGAATAGTTACTTTGATAATTATACAATATAGACTCTGTCAAAAAATGATGAAAATCAGATTAACGCCTTTTGAGATATGACTGAATAAAGGTTTTGTGCGGAAATACTTTAGAGCAGCAGTGTATCTGCAAGTTTATGCCATCAAATTGAGAATCACACCAGACAAAGCTTGATGTGCAAATTAAAATGGTTGTGTTACTGAAGTTATGTTGGGGTATAGAATTATATATGGGGCATTTCACTTAAAGTTCAGCATAATTTGCATCATATAGGTGTTTGACTAATAATCTTTTACTATAATTATACAAAAACTTAAGAAATAATTCTAACTCACCTTGCTAACGAAGCATATGCTTAGGGGTATACATCATTCCATGTCAGCCCAGTTTGCAGTTATAGTATTGCTGGTATCCAAGTCACGTGTCACTCTCCATCCTTGCCTCAACAGAATGAGAAGAACCATTCCCGGGTGGGGGTGGTACTTAGTACAAAAGTGACTACGGGGATGTGCTGCAAACTTGGGTAGCAAAATCATGCTGTCTGGTATGCCAATGGGTCCCTTTTCTGTGCAAAATGTGGTATTTTAATGGGTCTTTTTCCCAAAATTTTCAAAAATTTGTGCCAAAATGGTGCAAATTTTGGATTTTTCTAAATTTCAAACAAAAATCAGGAAATTTGCACCAAATTAGCATAATTTTTTCATAAATTTGACTCGAAATTTTGGGAAATTTGGTATATGGATGGGTCCCTTTTTCTTGAAAATTGGTATACACATGGGTGGTACTTCAAATTTCCCAGCGGCACACCCCTACCAAAACCAAACTTGAGTACCCCCCCACATGTAGTACCTTGGCATCCCTATCCACAGATATCGTAACATTTGGACATGAATCCCGGTAATTTTGCCTCTTAGATTCAGAAACTAGAGACTGGAAAACTCTTGTTTCATTCCAACCAAAGGAGGCATTCATGAAACCATCATCATTGATTGCTTAGGCCCCTGAAAGTTGATTCCAAGTTTCCCGCCTGCATGACTTTTTTGGACCGTGTCACCAAAGTTCAAATCCCATAATAATTCATTACTTCATTTTTTTGCAAGTAAAGTATGTTTTTGTTGAGTTTTTCATGATTTTATGGATAATTTTTGAAAGTAAGATTCCTGTAACAGATTTAAGTGTTTTTTAGAAACAGAACAAGTTCATAAGAAGTAAAAAACTGTATCTCAAGACAGGTACACAGGCTCGCATGTTATCCCGCGATTTACTTAAATTTCTGTGAATAATGAAATGTAGGAAATAATGAATAATGAAAGAGTCACCTTGTCACGGCTGAGAGCTGAATTCTACTGGAAACTGGGAATTAACTTTCAAGGGCCTTATAATTTGCCAATTAACACTAATTTACCCCACTGTGAATTTACCCGATCCCAAAACTTTCGTTGAGATGCTTTCCCAACTTGCAGAGATGCTAGAAGTTTAATCCTTCATCCTGCACCATTTATGAATGAATATATTTAGATTAGCAATCATATAAAAAGTTATCACCAAAGTTTCATTGCACTTGCATAATCGAAAGGGGTCTTGCAGCATTTGGAAGTGTTCGGGCACAAGTGTGGATCTCTTTCCATTGTCAAATTCCAACGAACATTATGTGATGGCTAAAAGTGGGGATTTTTGCAAATTTTTTTGTTTGTTTTTGTTTGTAGATTTGTCAAATATCAACTAATTGCAATAAACCTGCGTTTCCAACATTTTAGAAAACAAAATTCCCTGATTTTTTCCTGACATTAATTCAAAATAACAATTATTTACAAAAAAAAAAAAAAGGCTTACTTTTTAAATCCTATCAACCTAAAAGTATAGAGAACTGACCGACTACTTTTTTTTTTGCCAATCAAAATTCCCTGACTTTTCCCTGATTTTGAGGTATTTTTATCAATTTCCCTGACTTTTCCCTGACTGGAAAAAGGTAAAATAATTATCCCTGAGGAGCTGGGAACCCTGATTTATAGCTAAAGACGCATACTATAAATCAGGTATAATGGTTTGAATGAATTTATAATTATGGGAATATTTTGTTGTTGTTATTGTTGTGGCAAACATAGCATGCAGTTATTTCAGGCGGCCTGCATTAGTATACAAATATTTAATGCCTGAGAGTGCAATAGTACAAAATATATCATGAGGTCAAATTTGGACTTTTCTATTTCACGAGGCGCAGCCGAGTGAAATGGATCAGTCCAAATTTGACCGAATGATATATTTTGTACTATTGCACGTACATAGGCATTCAATATTTGTTTTATATCATGATATCACACAGGTTTGTTTCATACCGTGCAATAGTACAAACTATTGCATGGCTCAAATCACTGTTATCATGATATAAAACCATATATTATGTTGAATCAAATATTGAATCAAGTGCTATTCTGGGTTTCAAGATTAAAATTGGAAGAAGTCTACTGAATTCAATTTTAATCACTTGTCTAAACAAGGAATTTAAAATGGAGAATATCCTTTTGGAGATTCAACATAACTCGGCTAATATTCTGATATTTTATTTCTACTTAGTCATCCATGGCTAAAAATCACAGAAAACATTGTCATTTCTCCACAGACAATGTTCAGCGAATTGGTTGCAAGTACCAATTCCCCTTTTATAGAATTATTGTGCAGTTTTGCCATAAGCAAAGATGGCCTTGGTCTGGCTGCCGCAGGATGTGGAATCTTTCCTCAAATTGATGCAAACTGATTGTGCCGATTTCCTGAAGGCAGCGTAATAATAGGCAGCAGCACTCTTGAGAATTTGTTCAAAAATTTAGTAGCGCTTAACAAAAGCTGTACATTATTATTATTTTTATTTATTATTACCACAATAATCCATGTTTGATTTGTTCTTTTCCAATGCCCTTCCATTAAAACTTGTCGCAGCAATATAATAAAATTACCTGAGAATCAGATCAAACATTTCTGGTACAGCTTTTGACAAATTAGCTTTATGTAATTAAGTCAAAACCATCAACATTTCAAAAACACAAGTTTTGTATTTTAAAATAGGAGTTGCTAATAATTCTGAATGCCCTCTGTAGCTAATATGCGCTCATGCCCAATACTTACAAATTTAACATACAACTTATTTGTGCATGGAATTTATAACCTACACACAGCCTTAAACATAAACAAAAAATATTTGTTGTCCACGACAACCTAGATGGTGTTTGAACTTATCCGAAAAATATTTGACTTGTCCGTAATTTTCACCAGATAGCACTTGCAAGACCACTGATATCTTTCTAAAACAGAACATGACATATACTCTGAGCAAAAATTGTCTGACGTGGTGATACATATAAATCTTTCAGTATTTGGCTAAATACACTTGGAAAAAATAGTAGACAACAATGTCTGAATTATGGCACAGATTTGTATGAAAGGGTGTTGCTAGTCACTACACAGAACAGCTTGAAAACAACTGCTGATAAGGCAAAAAAAACCACCAAGTATGTTTCCTGTGGGCCGCACGCATTTAGTTTTGGTGTCATATATTTGCGCATTTCATTTTTTTATTTGATATTTTAGAAAACTGAAATCAAAATAGTTAATTTGATAAAAAGAACGGGGAAAATTGCAAATTTTTTACTAAGGAAGTGTTTTCTTTTCAACAAAAACTTGAAACCGGACAGGTTTCTTACTGAAAAAATCATCACCCATGCGGATTTTCAATCAAACTTTGCCTTAGCACCTCTTGAAACAATACAAAAAAATGAAAACAAAATAAAATAAAAAAAAACATTTCGCAATTAGGTTTTTTGACCACCTACAGGAAACAAACTTGTGGGTTTTTTTTGCCCAATGGGAACCCTGTGAAAGTTACACCAAAATAAAGCCTGGATTCTTTTACATGAACACAGTTTGTGGCTAAAAAAAAACCCAAGCCGACACAGATTAAAAAAAACAACAATAAGCTGCTAAATTTAGCACAAAATGTATGTTTCTATTTCCAAAGTTACATACTTTTATTATTTTGTTAAATTCTAAATAAGACAATACCTCAAAAGATCATTCTTGTTTTTCAAATGACATAAAATGACTTAGGCCTATTCACAAGTTGTATACACTGTATTCTGGTCAAAGTGGCAAATACAATAATATACAGATTTGAATGTCGTATTGCATGAAGAGAAAATACACATCAAACAAAAGTATACAAACTACAGGCTTTTGTGTAATGTTGACTAATCTTCAGTTTATACATTTTTGGCTTATACAAAAATTTGGATGTATCAATAATGCCGATTTCATACTTATTGTAGCTTTGTAGCTCTGTCGCTTGTTTCGTTTAACACTTTTAGTAGCTTTGCAGCATTGTAAGTTGAATTCTTTTCCACTCGAAAAATCTTGATGTGCGAAACATTTTGTCAATATCGATTATCTCAGCGACATGTATTTGTGCTGCTACGACAACCTGAATTGACATGTTTTTGCAAAAAAAAATTTGTCACGCAGAGACAAAGCTGCAAAACTACACAAGTATGAATACAGCATAAATCATGAACAGATAAAGGCGAGAATGTGCTGTATAGATTGAGAAGTGTTCAAACAGACCAATATTTATCACATTTTTTTTAACAATAGTAATACAAATATACCTCATTCAAATTTTGAGCATCCAAAGTGGTTCTCTGAATAGGGTTTTTTTTGCACAAAACTTTTGCACAAAAAATGTTTCAATTAACTTTTTTCCATGCATGTTAAACATTTTTTTTTTTGCAGAACACACCAATGTCATCAAATTAATTTGTGCCAACACCCAACATCATAAAATGAGCAGGGCAGGTAATCTGCCAAACCCTAAACATTATCAGATTGAAATTCTTGTCATACATGAATGCTATCAATTTCACCCAATACTATCAAACAAGATCGTTTTACAACACCCAACAATAACGTTATCATAAGAATCATTCTTGTTATCACCCAAACACAAGTAAATCTTTTTTTAATTTTCAAATTAACATAACAAATAACTTGTTTCTCTTTGGCCTATTACATTACTGACTTATAAAAGGTATCATAACTAGTATTGTTATACCCTTCTTAAGTCTTTCTTACTCACAAATTCTCATGAGACTACTCCTTAGGATTGGATCAGTTCATGTTCACCAATAAAAAGTTTAGAAACCTTGTTAATGGCTCTTTCTCACCTTAATCCAGTCAAATATTCAGTCGCTAACATGTTTCATATTAAGCTTGCACATCCCAAGCAATTACATATATATGTCGCCTTGCCTACAATTTAAAGCGCTCAACTTGGGCTGCATTATACCTTGGTCACATAACCTTGTGGTGAGGTTTACAACATGTTTACGGATTCAAATTCCGCAGACACCGACCGGAGGGTGTCCGTACGGAGACCGGGCGCTGTTCGTGAGCCAGGGAGACACCGAAAGCATGCCTCAAGGATTTAACTAAGAGGGAGTTAAACCCTTGAGGCCTGTTAACGATGTTATATAACGATGTCTTAAATTATAGTCACATAACAACCGGCGGCCGAACGATGACCAACCAGGCAACACAATCATTCACTATGTCATACTGATGTTTCGGCCTTCCTTTTGATTGCCTTACATCCGTTGGTGGCCGGTTATTATTTGGCCATAGTAGTATCTTGGTGCCATTTACCTGAAATTGTAGCCAGTATTACAAAATGTCAAATAGTAGATACGGTTGAATTCATGTACAAAATAGTCTACACTTAGATGATTGACAACATTCAGAAATGTAAAGCTTGTTTTTGTTTTTCAAAGATTTACTAACTGAAAGATCAGATTTAAAAATTATTCATAACCATTGTCATATCAATGAGAAATTATATTACTTTTATTCCAAGAACAATTTGACATTTAAAATTCTACCATGAAATCTAATTCAATGAGGTCTGGTATATTAATTTTAACATAATTAAATTGGCCCCTAAACAGATCACACTAATCTAACAATAAAAATGTGAACCAGATCTCATTTCTTTTTGTGACATATAAGAAAACCAAAAAAGTAACAAAACACATAAGTCAAAAGATGACTTGAAAAAATAAAACTGAAATAAAAGGTAAATGATCTGTACCACACTATGTCTATACCATCTCACTGATATTGTAAGAAAAAATTGTTGAAAAGGCATAGAATAGTATAAATTCATAGAGTTATTGTCATCATCTGCTGTAAGGTTTGTCTTCCACCAAAGTTTATCATAATAGATGTAATAAAAAGCTGCTTTTAAGTCCAGATTTCGAAATACATGGGAGGCTGACAGCTAAACAAAATAGCCTATGCTGTTACACCATTTGGGCAATGAAAAATGCAACACAGGGACTATTTTTGTACAAGCTTAGACCCTGCAGCACCAACTGATTTTAAGTCTTGTTCTATTCATAATATAATTTGCTAGTAATGAGTCTGTTACACATCGGTGTATTAAGGCCTCCGTGTGCCTAACATACGCTGTTTGAGTCTTGGTCTATTCAAAATATCATTTGGTAGTAGGCCTAATGAATCAGTTACACGTCAATATAATAAGACCTCTGTGTCCCTCGCATACACTGCTAGAAGTTTGCTCAATTACTTATCCGTACGGTGTGTGCGTAAGACATCCGTTCAACTGTTCCCCATTCAGCATTCAGTACTTAGTATCCACCAGGCATACGTTCAGCGAGCGAATCTGTTATACATGTAATGTCATGGTAAGTTGCCTAAATATGTTGATGTGTAACGGGTCCAAAAGCCAAAATGGATTCAAGAATGAATGTGTAAGTTTAAGTTTCAACTTTGTTACAAATAATTCATAAAAAATGACAATACAAATACAAAATGTTTTTTCAAACTTATATAGTCGTACTGATTTCAGAGTCCCTGCTACATCAATGTGATCGATGCCACGTTGACACGAAAGAGCTCAAAATACAGACACTTTTGAAAGATTTTGAGAGTTTGAAGTCCAAACTTTCTCAAAAATTTATATACTCCTGTACAAGATCAAGATTAAATCTTTCCAAGAATGTGTATCCATTGATGACAATTGGACATGCCAAAATACACTGATTTTGTTCAAATTCATACCTAGAAGGTTGCAGTGGAAGAATACTCCCAAACTCTTGCACAGAAACAAGTGTGTACTTCTTAAGTGGATTAGCCCCATCTCAAAACACACAACATAAACTCTGACACATGTCAATACTCCAACAAATGATCAATCACACTATAGCACTACTGCAGTGAAAATTGCAGGCAGATAAAAACCATTTCAATTTGGAAATGATGAGTCACGGTGACAAATAGGCGAATATTTTCAACAGTGATACCGCAGTATACAAATAATGAATGTTTATGAGTGCAATGGTACAAATATTTCATGAGGTAAAAGATCAAATGCTCCATTCAAACGAGGCGAAGCCGAGTTGAATGGGGCATTTGATCTTTCACCAAATGAAATATTTGTTAAATTGACCAAATAAGAAACATTCATTATTTGTTTTATATAATTATGACAGCTAAATAAATCTTTGTAAACAAAACAAACCGGGATAACATCCATGGTACCCTACTGTATGTACATGCCGACTTCAATGCAACGACGCGTCTTATGTTGCGTCTGCGGACTGTGCAAGCGTAGACAATTTGAAATTACTCCCGCAACGGATGTTGCATCTTACCAAAAAAAGGTAACCGTTGAATGTATCAAAATTTGTGCATGGCACTATTGCACGGTTGGTGACGTTTACAATCAAATGGACCAAATGACTAATGGCACGCGACCCAAGATGCGTCAATCAAGTGACACAGATTTATTTAGCTGTTATATAATGTTTTATAGTCATGATACAGTTTGCAGTCAACAGTTGCACTATTTAAAGACTGTAACACAGCGACTATGAAATCAGTTCAATGTGTGCCACCACCCGCCATGGTTTCTGCGCTTGAAAGATGTTCCAACATTCATCTCCAAGTGGTTGAATGGGCACCTCAATCATCATTTACACTCTTCAATATATACTTACACACAGTAAAAACAAAAACTTGTCAACAATGTTCAAAGCCTATTCATTTAAATAATACATGATTTAAACGCATTAGGCCAAAAAAAAAAAATTAATTGTTGTGTTGCCCTCAAGTGGGATTTCTGAAAAATTGAGTCAGTCGGTCGGAAAATAATTTTTTTTTAAAGCACCTAAAGTACCAAATTTGGGTGCATTTTCCACTATTTTCACAATATTTTCTCAAAATACACCCAATCTGAACAAAATTGGGTGCTTTCCCGACCCTAATATTTTTTTTTTTAATTTTTGAATAGGGTCGGTCGCTGAGGGCAACATAACAATTTATTTTTTTTGGCCTTACTGTCCCGGGATAGGAAATCCCAGGTTGCCACTACACCTTTTTTCTTTTTCTTGTTTATTTTTTTTTTTGAACTTTTTCTTTTTCTTGAACTTTTTCATTGTTTTTTTTTCAATTTACAAATGAGAATGGGCATTTTCTCATAATGTCTGTTACATGTTAACTATACAACTACATTTGACTTAAAATTAATAGCCATAACGGTATTCAAAGGATAGGTTAAAAACTATAGTAGTCTGAAAAAAACCTTTTCATTCTGGCGGAGACCAAATTGCACAGTGCATGCACATCAAACCAATCAAGTCGATCCTCAAGTCACATAGCAACGGAACTGTCAAATCACGCGAGCTCACGAGTATCGCGTGAGTTGCCTGAACTTTAACAGGCGCAAAAGTGAAAAGGTTTTCTTCAGGCAAGTATAATGAGTAAGGTGTATCACCTTCAACTTAACGTTTTATGCCTATAAGGAAACAGTTGTGAATTCAACAACCTTTTTAAGATCATGATGGCCAAAAAAATTAATTTGTCTGGTTGTCCTCGACACCGTGGGTGGAAAGATGCTTTTTATCTAGTCGTAAGACTGATTAAAAGATACACAAATTATCTGGTGAAATATATGTAAAGTTCTACAATTAAATAAAAAAACAAGGTTAACATTTAAAAACGTCCTAAATTAAAATAGAAAGTGTTGATATTGAACAGCAAAATAGGGGCAGGTGCTTTAGGACAACCAAACTATTATGGGCTTCAATATGTCAAAAATCTTTAAAAAGCATATATGACATGCGTAAGAAACAAGACTGTCCATCTATACACAGTCAGTTATTTGAAACAGGTTTTACAGATGAGATTTCATGTCATATCATTTCATAGGCAAAATAAAAATTTATTGGACAATTTAAACAAAAATCCATGGTAGGGGTTGCATTTAAAAACAACGGGGCCCTGTACTCTGCATTTTCGTTTCCACTGTCCAATAAATTATTGCTTGGCCTTATAATAGCAGTCAAAAGATAGAACACACATGTATGTTATGGTATCAAATCTTCCATGCAGTTGATTTTCACTCATACGCTTGGTTTTTACTGCCGATGCTCGTTGCTTAGCCCTTCTGCATACTGATAAACTGATTTATGCTCATATTTGTAGTGTGGGATTTGTTGATTTTGATTGTTTATGCTCACTCTGTTGGCACACGTGTTAAGAGTCGCCCGATTTGAAATTAAAATTAATATTGGGACACAGTTTATCATATGCAAAATATTACCAACATATACATGCGTAATCTGAACATTTCAAAGGCAATCATACCATGTACCAGTAGGTTTTGATCTATTGATAAAACATGCAAAGATATTTCAACATCTTGAATCTTCACATAACTGAGCTCACAACTTGACACTTACAGCCTGGTTTGCAGACATGAAAAAAAAAATACTCCCACTTTTTTACCTTTCATATGTATCATGTCACATGGATGATATCATGAAACTTGTAAAAGCTTTGATAAAAAAAGCTTGATTTGCAGATACAAGACAATACGTTTGAATGGCTATAATATCTGTGTACCTCCTTACCTTAAATATGGTGCTCAAAAAGGACAAAATACATGCCCATTCTCAAATATTTGCTTCAAAACAAGGGCAAATATAAGTTTCTCTCATCGCCCCATTGGACCTGTTTCAACAGAAAGAGATGAATACCCTGATTTGGCGTTTCCATAACCAGAAGTCAATTTAGCCCTAAACTCTATCATAATGCACTGACAATGTAGCTCTATGCATAGACGCCACACCATGAAAGCTTACATTTTGATGTGCTTTTTTAAAACTGCACACCTGTTTTCTGCTTTGACAGAAATAAAATACATTAATGTGAAATGTATATCTGCTATACTCATGCTGAGACCGACTTCTGCCCAAGAAACCTCAAATCAAGGTACTGTGGCCTACCAAGCAGTAACACATCATTTGAAACATAAAATGGGACATTGACTGAGAGAAAGGGAAGTACTGATACTAGAATAATGAGTTCTCAGGGGGCTGTTGCAATTTTTTGTTTCCTTTCGACTCCATTAGGTGTCTTAATTCCATCAAAACGGTTTTAATTGTGTAACTTCTGTGCCATGACTTTAGTGATGGAATCTGACTCCGATCAACCTGGAAAAATAAAAAACAAAGAACATTATTGTAGGTAGAGGTTCATCAGGATCATTAGATACACAGGGGGGTGGGGAGGAGCATGAACAAAGATGAGGGGCAGTCTGTTACTTTCGAACTGACAGACCTTTTTTTTTTTTCAAATTCGGAATGGCGAACCCTCAGGTATAGGAAAATACGCTTAAACCTATTCCATTTTCGGATTAGCCAACCTTTGGATCAGCAGGCTGTTACCGCCATCCCATAGGATTTATACGACGGTCTAATAAAAATGGCGATGAGCACAGCTTCTGCTTTATAAGTTTTTTGGATAAAAAGCATGTTTAGGAGCATAGCATGGTGCATACACTCCCGGTCAAAAGTGTTTGCGCACGCTTAAATACGGACAAAAACGTGATTATTATATCAAACGACCAAGACTCTGAAAAAAATTCATGATTTTTAAAGGTGCTTAGTGTATCCAATATAAATAATTCTTGTTTCCTCTGATATTCGATCTTCCATAACCATAAAAATGGCCGATTTCCTGGACCATAAACAAATACACCACACCCATTTTTTGATATGTACCTATATAGTTTATTGTTCAATGCTCGTTATCACTGTCGCCGTAAAGAACATTTTCAGCTATAAATTTTCCACAAAAATGTGCAGCTATGGATTTAAACTCCCGTTTTTATGTGCAGAAGAAAGTATACAATATGTTTAGCACGCCATATTTTCAAATGCGGTTAATTCAATTCTTGTTGAGTTTTTTAGATCTATGTATGTAAAATATAAACCCGATAAAATATGGTGCAAATGATGAATGGTTCTCGAGATATGGTTGGTTAAAGGTTTTGTGCGCAAACAATTTTGACCGGGAGTGTACTTGACCAAGAGCAAATGCAGCAAAACTGGAATTTCTGTAAACCTTTACAACATTTGTTTGTAACACACTACAAATTTTTCTTACTAAATTCAACAAAACTTTAAATTATATGTCATTTTTATCTCTGCAAACACGATGCAATTTGGCCCGAGGGCCACGATTTTGTGTATTGTCATTAAACCAACAATAATAAAACACAGAATCGGAAAAGACCAACATGATTGAATTATAGGTTCTGCGTATTACTTGACGCGAGTGAAATTGTACAACAATGCACTGCGTGCTGAAGTTGGAGTTGTCCGCACTTACGAGGCGCAGCCAAGTGAGTTGGACAACTAAAACTTCAGCACAAGGTGCATGATTGTTGTACAATTTCACGAGTGCCAAGTAAAGAGTAGTTAATATTAATCTTATCCATACTAGTCCATCTAGATGTACCTCACAAGCAAGCGCTGTACAGGCGCGAGGTCCATCAACTTACTGGCTGTGATCACCACGATCATCCTTAAAGCAAAACTACAAGGTGTTAAAAATGAAGCGCCCCCTGTCACCCATGACTTTTGATTTTTTGGGCTTATTGAGTTTGTTTTTGGTAGATATGAATACCAGGCTCCAAACGATTTGGCTCAAAGATGTTTACTTTTTCTGTTATGGTCATTTGTTGAATCAAATTTGGGATCCCGAATTTAATTCCACATGTATTAGTATAGGAAAGCATGCACATGCATTTTATCCATTTTTTGATGTCAAAACAATTTGTTTCACAAAATACACTTGAAAACACTTTTAGACAGTCACATTCCTCCATTTTATGCTGTTTTTACTATAAACCGAGTTGATCAAAATCTAATATAGAATTGCTTTAAGTGTAAGTGTAACACTTCAACTTAAGTGCTACAGTTAGTACCAGTGTTTGATTTACCACCTGTTCACCTGCACAAATGCAGGCGACTTTGGTTTTGTGCAGGTAGCTTTTCAACCCCACCTGCACATGTGCATGTAATATTTTGACCCTGTAACTTCTCTGTAAGTAAACTAGAAAATGCTGTAAATCAATGTCATTTATACTGATGGTATATCTTGCTTTTCGTCTGTAAAAAAGAGTACATTTAATTCATTTTCCATCGCAAAACCATTGAAGCCACAATTTTCAGCTCACTTTATGAACGCAAATTTCAACATTTATAGTCGACGATATAAAAGAAAATTTCTATGTGAGTCGCGATCATTGCAGCAGAGTGACCATGCTACGGAAGCAGGAACCTGTAAAGAATATGGTTTGAAGAACTGCAAAATTCAAAATTTTGTTTGTGTGCAAGTTACTTTCATTTTGTGCAGGTAGTTTTTCATTTTGCCTGCACAAGTGCAGGTAACTTTATTTTTGTAAATCGAACACTAACACTTACTAAGTCATTCCCTTAACTTTGAAGCTCAATTTCTGCTTTATTTCAGTGTGTCATTTTTGTTCTTTTTAAATGTAATTTTAAGTGCACTGGGAAATGTTTCCTTCTATCAAAAAGCAAATCATGTAAAACATGTGCTATAGAATTCCCATGTGTCTTAAGGGCAACTCTTAAGGGTGCTCCAATGTCCCCTTAAAAGTTGCCCTTAAATATGTGTTCATTTAAGTGCAACTCTTACTGCGTGTTTCTACTGAGCACCCACCAGAGTACACCTTTTCAACCAACCATTTTTCTGAGTGTTGTCGATCCGGATCACCGACAAACGCCACGTTTCTACTCCACGTCAAAAGGTGGATGTCGTCTCAAAAATCGAGCCATGCCAGGGAAACCAGACGTGCTAAATGAATTGCGGTCACACGCCAGGTCAAGCACAATGAATTGTGGGAAGTAAACAATCAAGGGGGTGGTAATTTGCGGACTTCAACCCAACATAGGAGAGACATGTCTGGAAATGCATTGTATTGTGATCGTACGGCTTACCTGTGGTCAAAGCTTAAGCCTAGCCTAGGGTTGATGATCCATGGCAGTCCAGAATTTAGCTGGTAAAATGATGGACAGCTGGTTATAAAGCGTCATGGCACAGGTATAATTTTGTGTGTTGTTCATTTTGTAGAATCAGACCCTGGCTGGAAGCGAGAGTATCCTTTATTCCGTTTAAACAATTCACACAGCCGCCGAAAGCTGTAGATTTCGCGGGGTTGTAATGGTGCACTTCCGGTACACTCACTGCGAATTTTCCCCGAAATGACCCAAAGACACACACCTCAAGAGGTGTACATCTTCGGATCCGTGTGACACATGGAAAAATCGTTACCCGCTTCTGTTTCCATTGGGCACTCCAAACGGAAAGATCCGAAGACACCCAGAGACACACGGCAACCCTTACTCAGTAGAAACACGCAGAATGAGTTTGTCTTAAAATTCAGTCAGATCTAAGGGAAACACTTAGAAAAGTTGCACGTGTGCTTTATGAATACGGCCCAGGGAGGCAGTTTGATCTGCCCCAGAGCCTCCCCTCCACCATTAGCTACATCAGGACAGTAACGTAAACAACAAACGGAATAATTACCTTTCCCTGATCATTGACACCAGTCAAATGCACTTTACTCACAAACCACACTTCCGGGGGACTTTCCGGGTAATCATATCCGCACTTAAATTTTAGACTATACATTCGGCTTTCAAATACCGTCTGCAATGAAAAAAATAAACAAAATGTTTATCAATTATTATTGTATTATTGTGAAATAAGCATATACAGGCGGTAAAAAAGGGTAATGTTTCAAAATCCTTAGGGTCCCTGTTTATTTGAAGCGCCTTATCGAACTGAGCATTTTGACACCTTTCATAAAAAATAGTTGAAAAATGAGGTGGAGTCGGCCTAAAAAATGATTTTGATCAGGGGGGGGGGTCTGAGAAATTTAATTTGTATCATATATTTAATTTTATAACCAATTCCCTTGATTTTGTTGTCCAAACTTATGTTTTTGAGGTCAAGGAATCAATTTTTTGAAGTTTCGTAAAGTTTTGATTTTTCGTTTTCGTAAAATGGCCGTTTTTTGGTCAAAATGTGATCGCGAGGGCGCTTTGCATGTAACGTGCATACGTGTTCTCAATTGATGATTATTTGACCATTAATTTAAAGATAATTATTGTAAGTACCTAATGCAAAAAATTTGAACATTGTAACCCAAACGGTTTAGCCATGGCATTCCTTTTGAATTTGACGCAAATCTATACCAATAATTACCATTGAAATGTACAGGGGTCAACGAGCTTTAACGACCTATACTTTTCAATGGAGAACAATTTGAAACAGTTAATTTGATGCTTCAGGCAAACGACAAAGAGTAAAATGCTCAAATGTTCAGAATATGTTCCTCCATAATAGATTTATTATTTTACGACCAAAAAGTGATAAAAATCAGAAGCGTATGGGCGTGGCTGCAAAAGCGCCCTCGTGGTTAAAATTTTCCCGAAGACGGCCATTTTACGAAAACGGAAAATCAAATTTGTACAAAACTTCAAAAAATGGATTCCTTGACCTCAAAAACATAAGTTTGGACAACAAAATCGAAGGAATTAAATATAA
>JXSR01S073835.1:49319-59693 GCA_000969725.1 Ophiothrix spiculata | reverse complement strand
TCCATAATTTGTGATATTCAACTTCGTTATCTTCAGTTGAGGACAAGTCATCTGAGTGTGAGCTTGCCTTTAACCACTTTTTCAAAGATGTAGGCCTAGCTATAGCCATCTGCACAAGCACAAAACAGGTCAGAAAGATGCATAGAGACATGTTGAATGTCATGAATCCATACCTGGATCTTGTAAGTGTGTTCCAGACCCCATGCATGCAGCGCGGCTGGCAGTCCTTACTGTCCTCTGAGTGGCACCTTATTGTCCCCGGCCGAACAAGTTCAGGATGGGGACTATAAAACGAGAAATCTTTTCTTCTTATTCTCTAATTATATACTTCATAGATTCCTGTCTTCTTTTTAAAAAAGTGAGGGCTTAGATTTAACTAGACCCAGTGCATATTTTTCAGTAGGCCCGCTCAACATATTTTGCGCTGTGCACCGGTGTAACTCGCTATAGTTATCTTGTACGCACAATATGCCGCAGTCAGCTTTAAATCACCATCGGACAAGTGCTTAAATGGTTCTTTTCAACCAGATGACAAAAAATCTATATATTCGGTAAATAAAACGAATATTGACTGCTTTTTGCTCGGGGCATAGCTAAAACTATTTCCCCTCTATGATCTCAAAACCATGAATATTCATAATTTTTGAGATCACCTCGTTGGAATAATTTAAACCATGCCCCTCAAAGCAGTCAATATTTGTATACTATGAAGATTTTATGCTAGCCAGAAAGAAAAGAAAGAAAGAATTCTTTAGGCTAAACGCCAAGGATAACCCAAGAAAGCCTCTAACGAAGCTTTTTCCATTGGGTCCTAGATCTTTCTTTAATTAAATCAGTTGTAGATACAGGAGGAAGACCGGAGTACCCAGAGAAGAATCTGCGGAAGCGAGCATGGACTGAAAACCAAATGCACATACAGCGCCAGGACCGGGAATCGAACCCGGGACTCAGTTGTGCAAAGCGAGGGAAATGCCGCTGCACTAACCGGGTCCCCCAAATATTGGGTGTGTGGTGATGAGAAGATTTAAAGGGACTAGCCTAGATTCCACCTAGAATTAAAAACTTATGGAAATACTCCAAATATAGTTAAAAATTATAGCAAGATTCAAAAAACTGCAAAAATTTACACACAAATGGCTCAAATTGAGAGAGAACTAATTTGCAATATATCGTTCTTGATGGTGGTGTGACTATTCTGTGTTTCCTAAATCCTAAATTTGTACCTCAGATGGATTTACCAGATAAAAGATCAAACAAAGCTCCTAGATATTATTCAATACATATTAAAAGAAAAACAATTTCATCAAAAATAATTTGTTTGGCCATCACAGGTGTAGAAACAAGATTTTCTAAGTTTTCAAACTAGAAACACTGTTTTCACACCACTTTTTTTCGCCGGCGAAAAAAATTAAAGTAGATAAAGAATTGCAATTTTCTCTAATATTCCTCAAAATCATGGAAAACTACTTGTTGGTTATATTACTATAAACATGTACTATCTATTAAAGTAAAAAAATAGGCCTATGTAAATAAAAAATAAGTGGGAAGAATCTAGGCCAGTCCCTTTGAGTGGTCATCACCAAAATGTAACTTTGCATTAGAACTCAGCTGTGTTCTGTAGAATGCATAAAATTTGACATAGATCTCAGGAAGATCTTGCTAATACCTGCAGCCTGCACAGGTTCGGTTAAATTTTAATGTTCACCAATACAGATCAATGAACAAATGACTTTAATAGCATTGAGGATTTAACTTAAATTGAGGCCTATATCAAATTATCTTTTTTAATATTGCTCAAGTTGTTCAGATAAAAGGTATATTTAGCAGGTCCCTTCATTATTAAGAATAATTTTAAGTGCAATTTGTGATTGCTAATAATATATTGCGCAAAATTACAATTCCTAATATTCCATAACCAGTTTATTGTCATTGATCTTTTTGATTTCAGTATATATCAAACCAGACGTCTGGAATGCTTATCACACTATCGTATAACTCCATTAGGCCATCACCAACCAACAGCTAGCATAGAGAAAGTTTGCATCAACAGCAGGTGTAGCTGCATGGGAAGCTGAGTGAGAGCTAGGCAGGTAGCATTATTTGAGGGCGGAGCACTACCAAGCCAGCAAGCTGGGCCGCCAAGCAGGTTTGCCCACTATGGCACACTGGAGGCGGGTGAATGGTGTCGCTGAAAACTCTGAGGACGCTCATCACCCGAACCTCATCGTCTATCGGAAGGTAAGTTCATGTGGTTTTAATGAAACTTTGTTATGTATTTTCCTGCAGGAAGTTTTGCTGACCTAGATTTAAAAAACTACATGTATAATAAAGCGAGATTGTTCCAATTTTACAATTATATGAGAATATGACAGGCTATTCATAAAATGAGAGGCAGGAGTGGACATCTGGGCATTTTTTTACATTTGTGACCTTTGCCTGATTATCCTGTGCAACTTTATGGCAAAAATACCGGCTCTCTAAAATTTTATTGATTTCAGCAAATTTCCAAAATATTTTGATACCAAATCCTGTGAGATGTGTGGTATTGAAACCAAAACAAGAGGACAAACAGCTGATAATTTCACCGATTTCCTTCTTGTTAAAAAAGAAAAAATGCCTTAAAGACAGTCCATCTGTCAAATTGATTGAACATTTGTCACCAGTTCCATAGTAGATTTGAGACAAATAATAGAATTAAATCACAGGAAGCGTAGATAATTAATGATCTTTTTAGTCATGTATCATAGACTTATTAATTAGTTTCCCAATTATGAATTAATTGATTTATTTGATTGTTGAACAAAAATTGGTGTGTGAAGTTATCAGTTACACTTTAACCTTTTAAAAAGCTATAGATTAATAAGATCCCATAAGAAATTTGACCCTAATAACCCTACACTCTAACTGAAATCCTCAAAATACTGATCGTTTCTTGAAAATTATTTTTGGACATGAAAATTCAGAGCTCTACGTTATGTCGTAACAGAATTGTGCAATTAACACAAATACACACTTTATGTGCAAATGTTGCAATCTTGCAGTATTTTGTGTTATTACTGATTGGAATTGGTGTTGCATATTTCCTGCATAACTTCATGTTGCCTAGTTGGGTTAGGAGGTGTAAAATCTTCTCAAAACTCAAAAGCTCGGAAGATTCTGAAGTCTATTTTGAAAGTGATTATCGACTAGCTGTATAGAAATTGATATGTGATGTTGCTGCTCATATTTTGACCATGTTATGGTTTGTTACTTGTATAAGACTCAAGAGGTATTTCTTAAGTTTTGGGGAAGTTAAGACTAGATGGATCTTCCAAGCGAAAGCAAAGCCCAACCAGCAAGTGCCACATTCGAGGTCAATCCAGTAGGACTAGGTTTAATTATATATTGAAACCGGGACTATGCTTGACTGCTCGTTCCATGAGATGATACCCATAGCTCCACTAATACTATCTCTATAGATCTCTGCAAGAGAGGCTTTTTCCTAAAAATTATATGTACTCTGAGTACGATTGTCCAATCACATAGGCCTATATTTACAAATGAAAATCATGTTATAAGATATGAAAATGTTATGAATGAATTTCCAACAAACTTGATTAATAGCCAATTAGCTAGTACATAATTAATTAATTAATTATTGTTAAACATAAACAGACAAGCCGATTTTGAGTTCAAATACAATAACCTGGACTTAGTCTGACCACTTGACCTTAAATAAACAAAGCTTGTATCAAAGGCACATCACAAGTGCAAATACAAACAAACGATTATCTTGACATGTGAGTAGTACAGTGTTCAAGTACAAAATAAGTTGAGAAGAGACAGGCTGGATTTGTCAATGATGATTGATGGTTTTACATGGGCTGGTCTGAGGTCATACCATGTATTGCAGATGTACCGCCTTGTACATGCAAGGTGCAAATGTAGTCATCCATGTTGCTCCAATGCAAGTTGTATTTTGCAATTTTAAAGAAATGGTCACTGTTTTTTTCACAACATTTGAGCCAAGGTGTGTGCATTTCTGGAAACGATACTACATGTAGCTCTTTTATGTTTTTCATTACTTTCCACTTTGATCTAAGTCAAATTCATAAATTTTATTTCATGTCATGGAAGAAAATCCTGGTAGATACCCCCGTGTGCGCGCGCCCCTTCCGCATCCCCCTGGCTACACCAATATACAGCCCTTGACCCCAGGGCCTGGACCAGCCTACGATGAGCCAGACTCTCCAATGTATGATTCCAAAAATGCATGATTCATAGTGTGCAGTGCACGCTTTTCACAGCGTGGGTTTGGAAAATCGCCAAATCCATAAAAAGCGTGTAGATTGGGATTTGCGAGTATTCCACGTGTATTTATAAAAAGCGTAAAAAAATAATAAGAAGCGTGTACTTCGTATCTTTCACTATTTGAAAATTTCTTCGTATCTGTCACTGTCTGTATAAATGACCTGGCAACGCAGCGAAATAATTATTTTGGAAATTTACCAATAATGAATGATCCTGGAACATTATGCCTTACTAGTTTCACGCTATTACTTCACGTTATAAGTGGCTGTTGTAATTTGGTTCCAAGAGCGAAGACCAGCGAGTATTAATTCCACGTGCTTGAGGGTGATGCGCTTTAAAATAGAGCATGTATTACTGTGTGATCAATGGTGGCATGTGTAGCGATCTGTCTTCGGTGAAAAGAAAACAAACATAACAAATGTTGAGAATTCTTCGGAAGTGGACGTACTCAGTTTTCGATACAGATGAAACGACAAATGGTGCAACCAAAAATGACAACCTTTTTCGTAAGTTACGTCATATTACTGCACGTTATTAGGACGGTATAAGCTTACTTCTTACTTTTTTTAGCATTGTTTACTTGCTATGCCGACCGCACAAGGGGTAGCATTTCGTCCAAGAAGTAGTTATATAATAATTTCCAAAAATAGGGTGGGTTATGGCTTTCCAGTATAAAGGGTGTTTTCATAAAAAGGGTGGGTTGAAGATATAAAGGGTGGGTTTAAATCACACTGCACACTATGTGATTGAATTCCTTAGTTCTGACCTAATACACACAAGTTTAAATAAATGTGACTTCGCACTGTTAGAAAGAGCTAAATTATAAATTTGTAATATTTCAGCAAAACCATTCAGAGTAAAACGCTACAATTCTTTACGAAGAAATATTACATAATGCCAGATGCAATGAAATGTGTCTGGACCGCAGAGTCTTTCCTCCATTGCTCAATCTGTCAGCAGGTTCAATAAATTGTGTGTGTGAAAACCTCCTTGATTGTTGGCTTGGCTGCCATCATCCAGGTCAATACCATTAGAACAACCAGCACATATACACAGGTGAATAAACTGCACTGAATAGTAACAGGTTATTTCCCTCAAAACGTGTGAGAAAAAATATACAAATCAGCTGATTTTTGCAGATGATTCATGCATTTGACACACTTATTTTTGTAGTAACTTAATGAAGAGGCATTTTAAAATCACGTTTTCTCTTAAGATGAGTAATTTATTCTTCACAAGTGCTCATTATAAATCTTTTATCTGTTGCATCACCATTGTTCCTGTATCATTTACCTAGTTAATATTCAAAAGAATAATAGAAGCTGCTGAACTACTTCTGGATTCTTGGTAAATTGAAAAGAGGTTTTATTGGTCCAAGTCCATGTTGTCTACTCACATTTGGATGGTTTTTTGTCCTCCGACGGAAGACATCATCAGTAATGCATTGACTTGGCCACTTCACTCAGATGGATTTGTGGATGGTTCTGTAAGCAGCCTATCATAAAATGAGTAAACTCCTGCATCTCGGTTTTTAACACTGGTCTCCTGCTATCTGACCCATATTTCGATCCCCTGATCTAACTTATTTGTTTGTCATAGTCTTTGTCAACAATTTTGGTTGACTCCCAGAGCTGAAAATTCAGAACTTTGTTTTGAAGTTTCCCATGATTTAACATTTTTAAATTTCAAAATTAGGTGTAGGTATACAAGGACAGCTTGCTAGTCCGACAGCTGGCTAGTCTGAAAGTTCGCTTGTCCGACGGCTTGCTATTCAGACTGGCAAGTGGACCCCAGGTATACGTTGTAAAGGGGATAACCTGCTTAGATTTGCACCATCTTTCAAAATGATTGGGACAGACAAAAAATATATTAAATGAATTTTGCAATATTGTATTTAATGAAATTGTTATTTCTTTTAGGTCATGACCACGTGGTCAAAATGTTGGATTCAATTTCTAGTCAGGATGTTAAGTCAAGACATGATATACATATTTCAAATAAACGTGACATTGCACTTGTTTAGGAAGACCTATTATGAATTTGCAATATTTCAACAAAACCATTCAGAGTAAAATGATAAAATTCTTTACGAAGAAATATTACATAATGCCAGATGCAATGAAATGTGTCTGGACCGCAGAATCTTTCCTCCATTGCTCAATCTGTCATCAGGTTCAATAAAAAGTGTGTGTGTGAAAACCTCCTTGATTGTTGGCTTGGCTGCCATCATCCAGGTCAATACCATTAGAACAGCCAGCACATATACACAGGTGAATAACCTGCACTGAATAGTAACAGGTTATTTCCCTCAAAAGGTGTGAGAAAAAATATACAAATCAGCTGATTTTTGCAGATGATTCATGCATTTGACATACTTATTTATGTAGTAACTTAATGAAGAGGCATTTCAAAATCACATTTTCCCTTAAGATGAGTAATTTATTCCGCACAAGTGCTCATTATTAATCTTTTACCTGTTGCATCACCATTGTTCCTGTGCTATTTACCTAGTTAATATTCATAGAAGAAATACAAAAGCTGCTATATCATTTAGATTCATGGCAAATTGAAAAGTTGATTGTGGTTGATTGTAGAAAAGATATGGAAACAATTTTGGAGGCATTGAATCATTTCAATATGGATGTAAAATAGGTAGCAACTTAGAGAAAAATTCTAAAGTGTTAGTAAAATAACCATGTGACTTCCTAGTTTTTGTAGGAAATATTGAGCTTCAACAGATTCTATACGATTAACAAATCAGTATGTATACTAGTATGATTTTTTTCATTAACTTTGAACATGCAAAGGTTCCTTCCCAGTTTCCTTGAATCCTTTATTGATGTTCAATAAGACTTTTTGACATTGTTATTTTTATGGGTTAAGGGACAATTGGATCCTCCTTATATTATTCGAAAGTACAATGTTTCAAGATAACGTACTATTTATTTTGACTACCTCACATATCAAACACCATAGGTATGTTTCCACGTCGAGTTCAGTTTCGAAAGGTAATCACTTTCGAAAAGGAATACTAATCCCCTCAACTGTAAGCGACCGTCTCCACGACGTCTTTCAACTTCGAAAGGAACTCTCTTTCGAAGTTGAATACACAGTTTATCCCAGAAGTACTGTTGAAATGAGTAACGTTATTTGACCTGAAACCAAAATTTACTTACTGCAAAGGTACACAAATCGGGTGGTATATCAGAAATATAGTATGGTCACTAGGATATTCTGTGTTAGGCCTATATGGTTTTTAACTTTAGCAACAAGAACGTGCTATATATCTTTGGTAGAAATTAGAATTTTAGCAAAGTGAGCATACATGTGTCAAATGTATATTGAAAGACGCAGTGGTATAAATGTTGTGCATATATATAAGAACATATTTCTCATATAAGAACATCATATTTCTCTTTTGAAAAGCAGTAGTAGTCTTGACCATTATAACTGTTATCATTCTGAATGAAAAGTTGCAATGATCATGGCATACCAAAGAATATATACTATAACCAGAGACGTCTCTGATATAACACTGATGAAATGTTGTTCAATTAAATAAATATGGCGGAAAACAGTCCAAAATCATCAAGAAGTTCCGTTATAGCGAGATAGCGCTTGGTTCATAGGTTTTTGTTTCAAGGTCGCGCTCAACTGTAAGTTGTTTCCACGGGATTTCCCTTTTGAAGGTGAGTGGTTATTAACTGCGAGTCAACCATAAGATTTCTTGTGGTTGAAAACTCACAGTTAAGGTCCGTTCCTTTCGAAAGTGATTACCTACGAGTGCGTTTCAACGGTCACTCAACTGCGAGTTCACTTTCGAAAGTGAGAACCTTTCGAAAGTGAACCCATCGTGGAAACACACCTCATATGTATTGCAGATTGTTTTGGTACATTGTGTGGAAAGAATTGGATACGAGTTTCCTCATCATGTAATCATTACAACCACTACACATGAAATAAAGAGTTGATTTATTAAAGTTAATAGATAATGCTTTGGGTAGAAACCAAAATGTGAGCAAAGTGTATTGCAGGAAATTGTTGTAGGTACCATTTAGTTTTCATTGCTTATTTGTGTCTGAGCCAATTCAGTGTTGGTAGGCAATTGAAACATCTCTGTGACAATAATATGCATTTGAAGCTTATCTTGCTAGGGTTATATACATACATGTATCAAAGTTTCACAACTTGCTGCTCTACCTTGTGTTGACTATGAAGGCTTTTTGAAATAGGTCAATCACTTAAATGGCTAATTTATGCACTTATCAAGTACATTCCCAGCCCTGGGGGTCCCGGGACTAGCTAAGAAGCACAAAATCCCGGGTAGCCGGGCTTAAATTTTTTGTACATCCCCGCTATGTCCCGGCTCCTACTAGCCGGGCTTCGGTGTGACAATCCCCGTATATTCTCGGCCAATGGGGGCGGGGATTGTTTTATTACTCTGTACAATCCCAGCTCGGTCCTGGTTATGCGACAACAAGCCACAACAGATCTAGCTATATAAAATCATGCTACATTTTGGATCGCCGGAGTGTCAGAACCGGGCCGAATTTCACCACATCAAAAGTTATGTTTGAGAAACAAACCTCGTTTAGTTGGTTTGTAAACAAAATCCACATTATCCAGAGCGATATCCGACCACTAAACATATAGCAGAGTAATATCTAAACCCTGCATCTGCAAAAAAACCCAAAAACCGTACAGAAACTTCATCCAAACAACAAGATCATCATGGTGATTGTCGTTTAATTTGTCGGCCTACTCTGACGCTGATAGGGACTTGCTAAAATATGCCGTACTCTGTCATCAGTGGGTATCAATAATTGCGACCAGGGGAGGCACTCAAGCATATTTCTTGGAAATGTATGATGGATTGCATTTATTAAATTTTTTTAACATTTTCCTGTTGATTTTTTATGTTTATCTGGCGATTTTTTTCGATCCTCGGATTAGTTGATATCTCGACCGTGCGACGACGTGCGTGTGTGTGTGCTACTTGTAGCTTGCCTTTCATGATATGGAGAGATACTGCTCACTGTTAGCCATAGCCTGGTTTTATCCCAGCTATCATCGATGATTGTCCTGACAGGGCGGGGACAAGCTAACGTACATTCCCGGCCAAATCCCGGCTAACGTCCCGGCTTGCGGGGCAATACTCTTTTGTACATGCCCGGCTATGTCCCGGTATATACCCTGCTATGTCCCGGGACCCCCATGGCCGGGAATGTGCTTGATAAGTGCATTAGTATACAGTGTTGGATGTGTGAAGCCAAGTGGGTTGGCTTTCTGTACTTCTGGATGTGCATGCTCGTAGAAATTATCCCCTTTTCACATTTGCTGCTGGGAAAAAATCCCCGGGAAAAAATCACATCACATTTTTCCAAAGGGAGCACTCAAAACTTAACCAATGGTTGACTACCTAGAACCATTGGTTGTGCCCAGTTGCTAAGCATATATGTGAACGACTACCTAGAACCATTGGTTGTGCCCAGTTGCTAAGCATATATGTGAACAATGGCAACTGCCCAGAACCCTAGTTCTGAACAGTCAGATTTGCTGCTGATTAAGGTCTACAGCGTTCTGTAAAATGTATGACTGTTTGTGTTAACTTATACATCTTTCATCTAGAAAATGTTAGCTGCTTGCAATCGTATGCCCATATCAACAAAATGCAAAATTATTGGTAGAGCTATTTGTTTGGTTCAGGCCTACACAAGCCTACATCATTAGTGTAACGATAGGCCTATTTTGCATTTTTATAAGCTCCTACTATATTAGATTTGTTTGTGTTGTACCGGAACCTTCTGCCACGCTATTTGGTTATTAAAACTCTCGGTTTATCTGAGAGGCCAAATAGCTCAGTGGTTAGAGCGCTCGCACTGCAAGCGAGAGGTCCGGGGTTCGAGTCCCTGTTCGGCCAAGATTTTTTTCCAATAAAATGAAATCCTGGCCTGTTTGTGATTTGTCTGATTGTTATTAATGTTCTAGAGACCCCATGACGCTGAGGAACAAGTCGTCAATTTCCTTAGGAAGGCGTAAATTCCGCAGAAAACCGCTAGATCGCCTAAAGTCGACAAACAAGTT
>JXSR01S073834.1:27810-39262 GCA_000969725.1 Ophiothrix spiculata | reverse complement strand
TAACATTGATTAATACATGAAAACAGATGTCCTTCATTTAACATTTTGATCAAAATGTAATATATATTATGTGTGTGCAAATTCAAACATAAAAACAAACAAACAAATACACTTGCATGTTACTCTGAGTAAGTAAAAATTTATGGTTGTAAAACTTGCATGTTATTTTCTACTAGTTGGAAACGCTTAACGTATTGGATCTTTGCAAATTAACTCTTCATCTTTTTGATAACATGGTTACCACATAAAACATTTATTTCTTGTGGTTTCCTTTCTTTGCTTCTAGGTTCTTACAATCACTTCAACTCATAAACGAAAATTTTTAATAATTATAAAAATACACACCATTTATAGAGCGCCTTATACAACTGTTTCAAAGCGCTGAAGCCTATTATTACGCTGCCGTCAGGAAACCGTCACAATCATTTCGCATTCACCTAGGACTTCAACTTCAATTTCAACTTCAACTTTATTTCAATATCATCAAATTTACAAATATATACTTAAAACACACAAAAAAAAGCTGGCCAAGCGCGCACCCTATCTGCACTTAGATCGTATTGTTTCCCATAACAGCTTCCCAATAACGCTCGGGTAGACGAAGCAATGAGGATTAAATTCTTTGCCCAAGGACATAACCCGTTGGCCGTAGCGGGGCTCGAACTCCTGACCTACTGATTCAGAGTCCTGCTCTATTCCACTAGACCACACGAGGTCATGAGCCTATGGTTAATAAACATTTTTAGCACTCGTATTTCGGTTTTTGTGAAACTTTATTTACGTTTTCTTTGATAAATATGTACCAAGGTTATTCGTATTGTAAGTGCTATTACCTCCTCATTCGACCGAATAAGTCAGAGTGAATATCGCAAGCGAATGTCGATCGGGAGAGCGAATATCTTTGGACGTCAAACCTAAGCTTTTTTTTTTGCTGGTGTGCCACTCTAAAAGTACACATACCATATAATATAGCGGTGGGCGTCACCAGACCTGTTCAGCCTATTGTGTTATTCTATTCATTAAAAAGTTTTGATTTTGATATTTTTGAACATGGATTCTGATAGAATTGATAGAATTATATCTGAAGCAACTAGATTTCATTTTTGCAAGTTTTCCATTGAATGGTTTGGAAATTATGGGTTAATTTACATGAAATTTACATAATTTTTAACCAAAAACGGCAAAACAAGGATTTCACTATAACAAAAAAACTATTTTTTTTGTAATTATGATTTCCTTTGCAGATTCGAGATAAAGATCTATACTTTGATATTACAACGTAACAACTTGGTCATGCGGTTGATTCATGTGGAATTTTCATGAAATTGTGCCAAATTTGTACAAAAATACAGAAAATTCCATTTGTTTTCTAATACCAACGCTTCATTGCTTGTCCTTTAAAGCAAAAATTACTCTAAATCGATTGTCATGTATATTCCTTTTACATGTTTAATATTTAAATATTTTTCGTTTTGACTTTCATTGTTTGAAATCGATTGTTCAATATTAAGTACGCGTCATAATAGGTTTTCCATGCTGTGAATGCTGCGATAATAATGAATGATACACGTGAATTATGGAGCGTTAATTCAAAATCATAGCGTCTTCGAACTTGTTGTGTAACATTTTTTATGAAACTAATAGAGGTGATAGCAAATAGTCCAGAAAATATATTTATATAAGAATACGTATATAACATTTCAACTATTGCTTGACCATGAAGTGAAACGAAAATTGGTCAAAATGCCAAAAAAATGTAAAATTTGTATCAGCTGCTAAATCTGTATACAAAACTAATGTAATTTTTGAACTCATTAATATACCCTATTCCTTCAAGATTTATACCAAAAAAGAATTCTTAAAATACCTGCATTTATTTTTAAGTTATGCCTAATAGAAATAAGCTTTTTCTGGCACGCAATTTATGCAAATTTAATGGTAATTAGACTAATATTCAAGCCCACTCATGTAAAACCTTGCAAAAATTAAATCAAGGTACCTTAGACTATAATATTGTTATTGACGTCCAATACTTGAAATTGGAGAAAAATGAAAAATTTCAATAACTAGCGGCATTTCATTAGTCTAACATTTGAGTGAACAGGGAATAGTGCTACATTCCGGAAGTTCTCAAAGGTGAGCAATATTTTGCTTTGAGTATCAATTTAATTTCTTCAACACACGACGATTTGAAATCCCAATATATCTTTTGATCTTATTCATCAGTTTATAGATAGGCGAGGTCACGCCAATTTAGCACCAGCACATCAGAGCACATGTACTCAACATGTATACTTGAAAACACAACAGTAAAACCCATAAAATAATGACCAACAATTATGTTGTATACAAGACGTATACAGCTTGGATTAGAAAAACCATTGTTTTCAACCAATTTAGCTGGTTATTAATGTTATCTACATACTATTACCTATCTTATATGCAGATCAAATCCCGAATTAAAATACTAGAAAAGGTAAATTATAGTGGATTGTCTGTGATATTTTGGGCATGGTGTAAAACGTCAGTCAAACGCCTCTAAAAATCAACATTTTCAGCATATTCGATCACGTTAATTTACATTTTTTCTGCCAATAATATTTTTCATAGTCTCAACATGATTATTTGACTAAGTTTATAAAGCATTGACTGAAAGTTTTCCTAATCTTGTAAAAATAAATTTATCATTGTTTTTTCTATGGGTTTGCATTGCACATTTAGAGTACGGTAATGATGACATCATAATAGGGGCGCGGCAGAGGTGTAACCAATCACAGGGTTAACAGTCATTATAATTAGATCAATATCGACGGGGTAATTGAAACTGTTTTGTTGCTATTGGAACAATGCGCTTCAAATGGTTGTGAACATGGATAACAATTGATTTTTTGGAACTCAAAAACTAAAGGTTTTTCTCGGGACTGGCCCCTACACTAATATTCAATGCTTTCAATGTTTGAATATGTGAACATCAAGAATGAATTAGCTGAAGTGTTTTATAAATAATGCTAAAGCATTCAGTGAGTAAGTGTGGAAGTTCCAAGAAGTAATATATATTATATAGTATATATGTTGTTGGTAATATCTCAATGACGAATGATGCATTTTTCAATTCGTCAACATTTCAGACGATGGAACTATCAGTGACATCCCGGACAATGATTGGTGCAGTTTTGTGCACCTGTTTTATTCTAGGTAAGAAGAAAATTGTACCGTATCGTGCATTTGTCTTTTGTACAAACAAAGTCTTTCAGACAGTGCAGAAGCTTTATCATATGAAATCTGATATAATATTTGATTTCTAATAACTTACGTTCGTTCTGCGCTGCAGGTGAGACAATTCCATAGCCGTGATTTATTGTTTGAAAATAGTAAAAATAACTGTCTTGTTCTTGTTTTCACATCCTTTGCGGTCATTTTGATGAAAATAATGGGGGTGCACCCGCTAGTTCGACACGCAGCTAGTCCGACACTGCGATAGTCCGACTACACACTTTTCCTATACCATAGACGTGCGTCAGTCCGAAAATGAAAACCACTACGCCAGTCCGAAAATACAATGCGTCAGTCCGAATATGAAAAACACTGCGCTAGTCCGACACTGCGCTAGTCCGAATTTTTAAATGACATCACACTGCACTTGTTCGAAAATGAAATAAACTGCGCTAGTCCGAATTTAGAAACCACTGCGCTAGCCTGAATCTGAAAAATACTTCGCTAGTCTTGTTTATTATAAACACTCTTTTATATGTCTCAGAAAAAGGCATACAATTAAACAATTCAAACTCATTAAAATTGTAAAATGTATTTAAGACCTTCTTTTATCTGCTCTGCGTGAAATTTCCTGACATTCAGACTTCTTTCAGTTATTTTCAGCGATTTTAAAATCATGAAATCAGCCTTTTGAATATTCATACCCACCGCCTAGATAGCGATACTGGTAATTTGTCTTGCATAAAAGAATATAAACCATTGGCAATTTACGGGAGCTGGTATTAGACTGTATTATGATTAAATACAGTCAGGAAGCAGGGCCTATTTAAATGAGCTTTAAGTGACCAATTTAATTTTCATTTCCCGGGTATATCCCTGGTGAATATCAGGACAACTCGGTCGCTAGATTTTTTTTTCTCGACGTGAACTGTCGGTTAGTTCGGACTTCGAACCCCTATAATCACAAGGGGGTTAGTGCAAATAGAAAATAAAGATATGGATGAAAATATTTAGAGTTTTTTCAATAAGATAAGCCTATTTTTCACAGTGGAGAATAAAAAAATTTCATTTCATCACATTTTTTTTTAAATGATAATTTTAAGCTTTTAAACTCATGAGGTCAAATCTGGTTACGTGTAGCGTGTTTTACAAAATTTTATGTAAAATGCTTATACAAACTGCAAGATGAGATATCAGACATCATATATATGAAGTTTGAAAAATGTATCTTACCTGTAAGACATTTAAAACAGAAAATAAATCAAGGGAAAATTCATCACAACTAAACGTTCGAAAGGGACAAGATGTCGGTCATCACATTATCCCGATATACACAACGTACATCGTAAACGACAAGTCACACGTTTCGAAGGTCTGGGGCTATTTAGGTAAATATGACTTCATTTGCCGCACGTGGGAAGCAGTGACTGGTGACTGGCATCCATTGCACTGTTTACAAATGTTCGTTTAGGGGCCATGAAATTGTACAGTTTTCATCATGTTTATCTAAATTAATTCCTTTGTAAAAGTAATTTATTGAAAGAAAATCATTCTAATACGATGGGAAAAAATACTACTTTGCAAAAAAAAAGCGCCGATATGACTCGAACCTTGGACCCGGGATTCAAAAGACAGACTGCCTGACCCCTACACCACGGAATGCTATGTAAAATTAATGATGGTTTTTTGACAATATATATCTAACAATAGGCAAGTGCTGCTTAATCGTTCGCTTCCGGGGTAACGTGATGTTTTGCGTAGACATTTGATGTCTTATTTGACCTCATGGCGGCCTCATGGGATCAAGCATCATATTCTATTACGTGTTCAGTGTTTTACAAAGAATTATCTTAAAATGTTTAGCAATCCTGATAAAGAAATGCTGTCGCTTGCTATTGACCAAATGGCTAAAATATATTAAGTCCAGAACCGCAGATTTTAATAAAGCAAAACGCAAAGACCAAATTTGACCTCACTCAGATAAAATAATCACTGTATAAATTACTTAAATCTTTCGATATATTTAGCAAAATTTTAATTATTTTGGATTTCAGGATGTTTTACAACATTTCTTCATCTATGTACAACATTGTTTTGAATTATGATCTACTTGGATGAGTTTAGGAGCCTTTTGAAATTTGTGTCTCAAATCTATGAATATTCATGAGCATCGTCGAAACGATAGTCTGTGCCGATTTTCTATGCATAAAAAATAAGCTAAGCCACTTTTCTCGCACCTGAATGTTGGTTGAATAGTCTTCTTACTAAATTATTATTATTTGCCTTCAACAGTCTTGGGACATGTATGCGTTCCTAAGGAAAGAATGGACTTCGCCGCTGGGACGCTGCGGTGGTCGCTCAATAAAGTAGAGCGTTGCCGTTGCCAGGCAGTTGTTGTACCACGAGTAACTACATCTAAACACCAAACGTGTTCTAGGAACATCGATAGACAAGACATTGAAGATGATGCAGATTTATGGTTTTTTGATGATATCAAACCACTCAAGAATCAAATAAAATGGGCAACGGAGATATTGGATATCATCCTACAAAGAGATGAGTGTTGTACGTTTATGTTACATTTGTCTGCTCAAATCAAGAGTGTCGTTTGAGACGTGTTGGGAGAAATTTAGTCTTGAAAATATTAAAATCCATTCCAGAGCACACGATTTAATATTTACCTTAAAGGTACTAGCCTAGATTCCACCTAGTATTAAAAACGTATGGAAATACTTGGAATTGGAATTTACCTATAAAGTATAGTAAAAAAATGAAAAAAATTACACACAAATGGCTCAAATTGAGAGAGATCTAATTTGCAATATATCGTTCTTTGATGACGGTGTGACTATTCTGTGTTTCCTAAATCCTAAATTTGTACCTTTGAGGGATTTGCCATATAAAAGATCAAACAAAGCTCCTCGATATTATTTAATACATAATAAAAGAGAAACAATTTCATCAAAAATAATTTGTTTTGCCGTCACAGGTGTAGAAACAAGATTTTTTTAAGTTTTCAAACTATAAACACTGTTTTCACACCACTTTTAAAATTATTATTCTTTTTTGATTTGCCCTGAGGTGATGATATTTGTTTTGTTCGTTGGGGTGTGGGATGTATGAGGGACGGTGAATGGGGTTGTTAGTGTGTGGGTATGCGTTGAGGTGAATAAATTGTTCTAAAAATGTGTGATATCTTATATTATGTAACTTGTTAAAGCTTATCAATTTTAAAAGTAGAACGCTGTTCATTTAGAAGTATATACAATTATTTCTTGTTAAACTTGGATATAGTACGCCTCAAATGAAACTTGTTAGAGGTTATCATTTTTCAAAAGTAGAACGCTGTTTATTTAGAAGTATATACAGTTATTTATTGTTAAACTTAGATATAGTAGTACGTCTCAATGTTGTCTTGCATTCAAAGTCGGGTCGTGCACGCCTTTCTTAACGCACGCATGATTCATAAGTATAATCGATGCATCTACTTTTGCCAAAACGTACCTAAATAATATTTTCCATTATTTTTATTATAACATATTTCATGTGCATATTTAATTCAAAGTATTTTGATTATTATTCCTAAGATTTCGATGACTGTAATTCTGATCCTTGTATCAACGTAGTGTGCCACGATAGGATTGGGCGATATATATGTCAGTGTACAAGTGGATTTGAGGGAATCAACTGTGAAACAGGTATGTAATGATCTTCCAAACAAGATCTTTTAATCATATTCGTTGTAAAATATATCATGAAAAAGACAGGCTCAGTATACATTAGTTAGCAAAGCCGTAATTAAGAAGAGGAGCATCGGTTGGTTTTACCCAACTAAATAGACCTATCAATCAATGTAGATGATAGTTTATTTTTCTCTACGAGCAAAAGTAAACACAAATAAAAATGTCCTTAAAAGGGAAAGCTGGCTCCTGCACTTTTTAATACGTATCATGCACATAGTCCTCTTTTGAAGGTTGTGGACACGGGAGAGAAGGAAATTATAACGTGCTACATGATTCACCGTGCTCACCTCCTCCATGGCGCTCGTCTTTCTTGGCCTAGATCTATACTTATAGCCATGGAACCTGAGCTAGTTGTGTGTTAATAGGTTTAGATTTCCCCGATGACCTTTTTACCCTACCGCCACAGGCGCAGGGTCTTGTCTTCTTCGTGTTTGTTCTATACCCTGCCGCCACTTGTCTTCTTCCAATCAACCAACCAATCAACCAATCAATCATACAAGTACTTGCATAACATGCATACCCCATGAAGGAGTCTATTCGTACAGGGGACCCAAGGCTTTACGTGACTGTCCGACCACGGTGCTCAAGGAAACAAGGAGCTCATGTTTCTTCTTTCTTCCTTCTTTCTTCTGTCATTTTGTAACGCTTATAACTTGTTCTTAACAGTTCTTGACAAATTTCGACCATTATTATGTTCTGAGCTGACCGATTTCCAAAAAAATCGGACAGGGATATCGGACAGAAAACAAAATGTCACATTTTGAACATAATAATGATAAAATTGGATGGATTTTTTCGCATGATACTCCAAGATATTGGTCTCGCTATGAGTTTTAGAAATATCTAGCTCGACGCTTCGCGTCTCGCACGATATTTCGTAAAACTCATAGCTCGACCAATATCTTTTTGTATCATGCTCAATCCATCCAATTTTATATCAAACTTGGTCACAACAAATGAGAGAAATATTGGGAAAATAAGAAATTGAAAGCCAGAATTGTTGTTTCAATATCTGTACAGCGTGCATATTCTACGATTATTTTTTGTTAACCTTTTTAAACCTTACTAGTCTTGATTAAAATCTGCTTCAATTATAGCTTTATGGAGAGAATGGGGTGATTGGAGCGCATGTACTACGACATGCGACAACATGAAACAATTTAGGAAGCGCGAATGTAGTGTGTCTGGCAACAATTCTTCAATGTGTGAGGGTAATTCTACAGAGTATGGATCTTGTGATACACGTCCATGTGTTGGTAAGCTTTACACTAGTTTCCAATAGTTACATATCATAGTAATCAGAATGATTTTTAATTACCTTGTCATTTCTAATTCCTCTTAAGATACCTTATATTTTGCCGAATTTGCTAGACGCATAGCGTCAGAAGCGGGGGGGGGGTGAGGGGACTTTACCCTCGTCTATCTAAAGAGGGGGAGGGGGTTAGCACCCCCTAACAGATGATCGCCGATTGCACCAAAACGAAAAAACAAAAACAAAAAGGACCCTGAACATTTAGGTAATTGTTTTATATCCTTTGCGGTCATTTTGACGGAAAATAAGGGGGTACCACCTAAGGAGGGGTGATGGTAAGGCGTCAAAGTCGGCGGGTATGGGGGGTGGGGGAGGGGATGGTTGCCACCTAGAAAATTTTTAAATCGCCATTTTGAAAAATATCTGCATGCTACGGAAGCCACAGGACATGTTAGATTTGTTGATTCCTTTATTTACAAAAACCCTGACGAAAATCGGACATTAGAACTTTTATAGCGTTTTTTAAAAAAGTGGTAAAAAAGTCGGCCCGGAAAAATGTGTGACTTCTTAATTACGTAACCCCTCGACCGATTGTTCATGATCGTGGTATCAATGTAAAGAGGAGACTCTACTCTATACTATAGTACCAAACAATATAACTTTGGGGTCCATATTCCAAAATCACAGGGAAAACGTATTACAAAAAAGGCTTAGGAAGACGAGGGTTAAACTTCACGTGGAGTGGAGGGAAGAAAGAAAGAAAGAAAGAATTGTGTACCAAAATCACAGAAAGACCTACATAAACGTGATTTCAAAGAATATGTTTGTAAAACTACCTATTTTATCCGGAGGGTAATGAGAAGGGGGGGGGGGGGTGTTGCCACGAAAAAATACCAGTACATGTAAGAATTGTCGTTTCCTTCATTTTAGCAAAAAAACGACATCTAAAACTTTTATAACGATTTTTAAAAAGAAAAATGGTCATTTTTTGGTCCATAAATACTTTGTGACGTCATAAATACGTAATACCTCGACTGATTTTCATGATCGTATAAATTACAAAATCAGGAGAGGACGTGGTACAAAAATTGCCCAGGAAGACGAGGGTTAATGGGAAAAATATATTTTTGGTGCTGATGCTCAAATCTGTCGATTTAGTCCTCTCCTGGATTTATGTTACATGGCAAAAGTACAGGTTAGTATTTCATGCTATAATTTATTTCAGTCTTCACCCAACCCGGGCATCCAACCCCCACCCCATCCTCCATGAAATTTCCCATAAAATACTTATATTTAACCGTAAAGTATTCTTCTTCTTGTAGCTTATCCTATTGGCATTGAGGATGGGTCGATAGAAGACAAGATGATAACAGCCTCTTCAAATGACCCATATTTGCAACCTTACCATGCACGATTAAACGGTGACAGCTTTTGGCGATCCAAAGGTGGTGACACCTCTCCTTGGGTACAGTTGCAGCTTGTGAATAGACACAAAATTACAGGAATACAGACACAAGGGGGGAATAAAAATTACCCCAAAACAATTAAGATCCAAACGGGGGACTCCGAGTCATCTCTGTCATATATCATGGATGGTGGTACTAAGAAGGTACGTCTGACATTCTTGTCTTTGTAATACTGGTGCGAAAGCGCTAATGGACCAAGGTTATATTCAGAGCGGTACATACCTTTAACCTTTGCTCTCCCCTAATATTTTAGAACAGAATCCCCTGTGAACTTGTTTTTTCTATTAATAGATAGGTATGATCCTCCCCTATGCAATGATTCTAAGATCATTAAAATCGGCCAATGCGTTACATAATTATGACGTCATAAAGTACTTTTGGATTGGAAAATCAGGTAAAATTGCATTTTGGCAAAAATTGCCACCAAAATCAAAATGTTGCAATAAAAATTCTAAATAACGGATTTTCGACCATTTATGAAAAATAGGCTATTGCAACTTTACGAGTAGAGAGTATTATGGTTGTGGTAAATAAAATATTCTTGGAGTCAGATACTTCATTTGGATATGTCGAGCTAGTACAAGGTTTTGGTCAGCCGAACAACATGATCTGCAGTTAAAAGCGTTATTTAGGTCCACCTGCCTAGTCATTATGAAATCTATCCTATTACGATATCTTCCACAGGGTTATGTCCAGGTACTTTCTGGTTTTCTTATGCTGGAATAAGGTGTTGCAGATGGCCAGTTTGTGGAGCATACATTATTTAAGTAATTTTTCACCTCTGCTGTTTACTTCACCAATACAAAATCTTCCGATAGTAAGATTCCAAAGTTGGTAATCTATGCCAATTTGTGCATTGAAGTCACCCATGATAATAGCATTTTTCTTGTGATGTATCTTTTGGATATAGAGCTGCAGCACATCATAGAATTCATCACTGGTCCTGCTCGGCCAATCCCATCATTTATGTCGAACATTAGGACTGTATACTCCTCCCGGTTAAGCATGTTGTCTATGAATGTTAAATGAATCTCACAAAGACCAAGGATGTGTATATGATATTACATCTTCTTCACTCCTTAAGCCGGAGTTCCCAATGGCCTTCAGTCCTCAGGGTAATCACATTCCATGTACCAGTGTTTAAAAGGCTGGAGCTTCGTCTACTATTTCTATAAGGAGGCTCAACAGCTTTAGTCATATAAGGCGTTTGTCACAATCGGCGTAGTCTTGATCGGCAATGACTTATATGAAAAGCTGAATTGCAAAACGGCTTAGAGACCATTTTTTCAAAAATGAGTTTTTGATATATTCTAACAGACCTTCAACTTGTGCATCATCCTGGCCCAAAAAATTGTTGGAAAAATCTTGCTAAGTGGTTTAAAATCCAGAAATTGTTACTTTTATGCCCAAATATGGACATTGTATGACCATATTTGGGAATAAGATGGCATAATGTCCATATATGGTAACTTTTTTATTAAACATGACCTGATGTTGAAATTTGGTATTTGTATTTAAAAGTACATCATAGCCTAATGAAGAATTGAAAAAGACATTTTGCCAAAATTTAGAATAAAGGTGGTTTCTAAGTTAAAATTTGATGAGTTTCCCTGCAAAACCGGTTACATCCATTTTCAGCAACAAATCAATAATTTGATGAATAATCTGAATTACACCTTATTTAAAAAAAATATATATAAAGATAAGTATTTGGCCCCGATATTTGATTTGGGGAACAGAAACCAACGATAATACACAATGACAAATTTATTCAGCCT
>JXSR01S073833.1:51476-62016 GCA_000969725.1 Ophiothrix spiculata | reverse complement strand
TTGTATATATCAGATATGCTACAATGAGCAACATGTAGGAGTCGACAACTGGACCCTTTTGCCGCGGCGGTACACATATACTTTCTGACTTCCGTTATATGGACAAACCAAAAACTTACCATGCAAAGATTGTAGGATTCTTATACGGTATAGTGATATTTATCACAAAGCATTCTACTTGGTTTCCTTAGCTTTACAAGGCTTTGGAATTAATTTAAGAACAATATATTTGTTATGCCAAATATTTGACAGTCGATAAAAAGTCGGTCCATTGACATAGGAGGTACCAAGCCCTAACCAGCATTCGTCATTATTATATTAAAACACGTGACTTTCCAACATTCGCATCCCCATTTTTCCCATAGATAACAACGTTATGATAGCGCTATTTTGTAATCTGTTACCTGCGTCCCCATACACTTCAATTATAGTTTGACGGCAGGTAAATGTAGACTAAGTAGTCTTTGACCAAATTTTAGATCATTCTTTTAGTTAAAGTCACTCGTAGTAGGCATATTTTCCAACTAAAGTTTATCGCAACTGGGCAAAGTTCAGAGACTTGGAGCAAGTCTAGGCAATCCAGATGATGAACGCATCAGTGATTTGTACAACTATTCAGTCAATACTGCGTGCCTTGTTGTGCTTTCAGGTATTGTATGATCGTTGATGATCGCTGTTGTCACTCTATCATGGAAAATAAAGCGAATAGTATTCATGATTTACAATATGAAAGGACTAGCTATTGTACCTTTTCGTCTTGCAACTGTAGGATTTAATCTCTGGACCTTACCGCCATACAGAATACGAGGAGTTTTAAACATCACCTGTTGTTCGGTGCAATTTACAATACATACATGTAGGCCTATAAGTCAATTTCATGTTGGATTGCATCAATGTTTTGAACATAGCCATGCATGATAGCCATGTAATTCGGAATACAATGAATGTTTTATACCACGAGATAGTAAGTTTATCAGGTATATCTCGATTTTATTTCATGATTGCTTCAAGCAAAGTAATGTTACTTAGTACATATTGCTTCATGTTCAAGGAACTTGAAATCATGGTTAGATCAAATTCGTTACACGTATTGGCAATTGCATGTATTGTAAGTTTGTGTTGACACGGGTAAATTCCTTAGCAATTAATGATTGTCCACTTTTGCAATTCTACCCGACCCCCCCCCAAAAAAAAAAAAAAAGAAAGAAAGAAAATTCAAAAGAAAATAAAGAAGAACCATTTTGTCTTACAAATTGTTTCAGTCTAAGGCTAATGAAACTCAATGCTGAGTTTCCCGTCCCCCTCCCGCGTTATGAAATTTGGGCCCCGTTTGCCGACCAAAATCTGAAAATAATTCATTTTTTTGAAAAAACGATGTCCAAATCTGTCTAAACAAATGCCTGACACATTGAATCATTCTAAAACGAAAATTGCAGCACTAATGCAGTGCTAACATGTGTAGGCAATAAATAAAATACTAATAATGTTCATAGTATTGAAATTCATAGCTTTGTATCTTTAAAATAGTAGGTTCTGTTTTTTTTTTCCTTTTGGTTTTGGTTCTTGATCGTAAGACTGCTTCATTATTTTTGATACGGCATCTTTGGGTCTTGATGGGGTCTCAAGGCTTTTTTCTCTTTTCTTTTTTTTTTCTTTCTTTTTCGCAAGTTCGTAGTCTTGGCACTATTAATTTTTGTCTTTAATATACTAAGTAAAGGTTTGGTCCCAGTAGGGCCTATATATAAGGTTAGGTATAAGCAGTGAATAAAAACCAGGTAAAAAATAATTTTGAAACGAAAAGGTTGAATGAACAACATTGAATTTGCTGACAAAAAGTTTGAAGTAATGACATTTTGAAATAATGAATAATAAATAATGAAAAAGTTGCCTCATTATGGGCTGAAAAAATTGTGACGGGAAACTCGGAATCGAGTTTCATTAGCCTAATCTTAAATCTCGCTGTGCTGATACCGTCGTAAAGGATCATGGGATACCCTTTGTACCTCTATGACAAGACTCACCGCATTTCTCTCTTTATACATGACTAATGACGGATCTAAGGTAGATGGGTCTAACGCTTCTGTCATTGAAGGCCGCTTGGGACTGCTAAGTGGCGGGACAAGGGAGGGTTGAGGCTTCTCCAAAGTCAGTTCTCCCCAGCCCGGTGAGGATGCTGTAACAACAACAACAACAACAAAACAAACACATAGATAAGAGGAACATTGTTTCAACAAAAAACAATAGTTATAGAAGAAACTTGTATATACGTTAGTCAATTTGTAATGATTGTTATTTCTACTCTTCTTTGCGTGGTGACATGCCATTTGGGCATACTTTGAATCAGTTTTTTGCTACTCAATGCAACGGACGGATTCTAGGAAGGTTTTATGACCCTTTTAATTTATGTTTGCATATAATACATTCTCCAAC
Source organism: Ophiothrix spiculata (assembly GCA_000969725.1). NCBI lineage: Eukaryota > Metazoa > Echinodermata > Ophiuroidea > Amphilepidida > Ophiotrichidae > Ophiothrix > Ophiothrix spiculata. The sequence goes on along the minus strand of JXSR01S073833.1, from coordinate 59,586 downwards.
AGGCAAAGGAACTGACAACTGACGAGCATCGTGGTGAAGAGTTCTTCTGCATTCAAAAGGTTCCAATCTTTTTTATTTAATTTTCAATAAACCTAATTTCGTGTTTCCAATGTTGCACCTTGATAGTACAATAAATCCGGGACTTTCTGCGCGATCGATCAACTACTAAGAAGTGCGCAGATGACGTTATGCGCACAACTTGGGAATATGGTCGATCGCGGATTTATGGCACTTTTAAAATGAATTATTGGACATACCAAAGTGGTTGATTGAGTTCACGTTTCTATTACTTATTCATTGATGAAAGCTAGCATTAAATTTCAAATTTTTATTTTTACGCCGAAATGCGATATCATGATATAAAGAGCGACCCTAAGTAATTGTAATCAAATTTGTAATATGATATCAAATCCATTCCGTTTTTAATTATTGATTTTTTTGACAGTTCAATCAATTCTGTCATTAATTTTTTTAAAGAAAGCAAACCCGTTTTTTAGTTTATAAATTTTGCATTTAGGAGATTAACTTTAGATTATGAACTTTAATTTAACATTTAAATAACACGTGAAAATGTCAATTCCTTATTCTGTCAATGATCGGCAAACTGCTTTATAAAACCATCGTACCAAATAGGACTAACAACTTAAAAGTTACCCCAAGGTATTTGAATTATTAATTTGATCACGTCTCTGTTTATTTATATAGAATTTCACGTTGATACAATCCTACATTTATGCATTATTCAAGATACAATTTAGCAAATGAACTGAAGTCTGTATACATTTGTAATATAATACCTATAGACTCCCACGACTTAAGAAGAATAATGTTTCTTATTCTTCGCCGATATAGAAACAGTATTTATTTAAGCTGTTACTGATGTGATGTTTGAAAGGAGTTTATATATTACATCGATCAATCATGCTTTAAAGAGTCACTTTCGTCAGGTTATACAACAAAAGCCCCTTTATCTTGTGAAGATACGTTAAGTATCTGAAAGATTTTTTTCCACACACAGTGGTCCGTTTGTTCACATATTTGTGTTCTAATAATGCCTCAGTAAAGAAATAGGGCTTCTTGAGAATGTTGGTGAGCTGGTGGAGGACTCTATAAGGTATATAGTAAATTTAGGAATGTTCATCCAGAACTAGCCGTGAATAAAACCATTTTTTCACTCTTAGAGAAATACATGCAAAGGTTGTGATTCTGCAAATCAATTTCTCGCAGATTTAGTATCTTTGATTTTCGTAGTCTTGTCCCGAGTTCTTGCAGGGCCAATTTCTATATTTCAAGGCAGAGTCCTCGTTTTTAAAGGTCTGTTTGATATGCCATCCCAGAAAACAATCAACGTACCTGCTGGTATTGTGAAGCTATGAGATGGCGATACAGATGCTCCATTACTTTCTGATACTGTTACAGACGAGTCAGAGCTGGCAGTGCTGAAAAAACAATAAGTTAAGGTTGGTATCAACACATCGTTTTTTTGACAGTTTTTTGCTCATTAACACATGAAAGAATTAAATCCAATGAAAGAATGCATTTCTAGACTAGGAGAATACTGACACATGGAACACGATGGTGATGTTGATCTTTGACAATAGTCTACAGCTTGGACGCTATAGCCAAAATACAGATTTTTGCCGCCAAAAATTTCTGGAAAGCCTAACTATAATTGTTATAATAAAAATTTGGACTAAATTACATTTTAGAATCTAGAATCTACATGTTTTATTTTCACTTTATTTTTGAAATATTGCAAAAAAAGGTCAAAGGTGGACCCATTTTGGCTTACTTTCAAAAATTCAGAAAATAAGTTATTAATCAAATATTTCACAAATTCGACACTGGACACTGGTTTCTATGTTCCAAAAAGTAATTTAGTTGCCATTTTTACCATAGCAAATTTAATATTTAATTAAAATTAGCAAGTATCCGCTTATTATTCACTATCTACATTCTAAATGCGAAAGAGTGAAAAATCACTCGAAATTCTGAGTGAATTTGTTTTAACTCTAATCGTTCACTCTTTCCTAGAGTGAATTACTATCACTCTTTCTTGAGAATGAACTTCACTCTAAAAGATTGGTCACTTATATGGCTCTTTCTAAGAGTGAAATTTCACTCTTTTAGAGTGTTTTTTCACTCTTTCACAATAAGAGTGTAGGCGTAACGATATTTTTTTAAACATGCTTGTAATTGGTTGTTAAATGGATAATATCTAGACACTCGAGGAAGTGTTTAGCGAATTTTATTTATAAGACATATAGGCACATCATTTAGTTTCATTCCAAAGTGTTTGACCCAAAAGCTCAAGTCAACTTGAATATGATCAAATACATTCGTATAGAATTCTTCAGCCGTTGTAGCATTTTCCTGACTTAAAGTGTGAAAAGGTAACAGCAAAAATCAAAATACAAGTGAGATAATGACCAAGTAACAATAATTCAATATTAAGCTACCTGATGAAATAAAAGACAAGATATACTCATCTAAAGATGGTTTAGATATATATGGATGCTATAGATGTGTGTGTTGCAAGTGAAATTCAAAATGAACGCAAAATGTCTTCTTCGTCATGAAAGCTGACAAAAAGTGCGATTAGTATGGCTCCAAATCGAATTGACTGGGATTGATAATTTTCATGGCATTCTTGTTCTCAAGTTCAGTTACTTCTACCCAATGTTATCAAATACTGAAATAAGTATACAAAACTAAAAGTAGAATAAACATGAAACAACTGATAAACATTGAATAAAAATAACCCTTGCTTCTACAATCATTGAAAAAACTGTTGGGACACTTTGATGGCCATGTTTAAATTTGAGACCCCTCTCCCCTACCTCAATGTTGAATGACACTATGTTACTAGATTTGCTGTAACATCTCTCAACATTGTTTGGTGGGGTGGAGGGGAGGATGCAAGCTTAAAGAAGGGTTCAAACTACAACTTAATGATTGTTCAAAAAATAACGTGTAAAAATAGCAGTACTTATGCGAATTATTACTGTCAAATATACACAAGTGTCCCAACACATTTTTTCAAAGATTGTAGTCTACCCACTCTTCTATTCCTGTTGCTGCTTCTATACGTTCAACCATTTGGAACAATGTCAAAAAGAATCATTCTACATTTCCTTATTATCTACGTTTCAAACCAAAACCCAATTAACAATTTAATTTCTTCATTGCTGCAAGAATTCCATTTTCTATTTTCTTGGTAAAAATGTTGATGCTATGAGGTTTTTGTGTAAAAAATGAATATTTGATTTAAAAAGGAGCAAAGTCATCAAATTAAGTTAAGCATAAAACGTAGGGTTTCCCCTTTTATTATACAGATTCAATTAAACTACTGACGATATTTTTCCCCTCCGAATTCAAGGAGGGATTTTCCCCGAATACTACCCCTTGATATACGTATACTAGTGCTTCCCTTCCCTTAATATATCCACTTTGGTATGAGATTCTTGTAGCATTACTCTGACTCGTGTCTATCACCAAGTGTGAAAAGATAATGGAAGCGAAAAATAAACACACGTGAGATAATGGCCAAGTCACTATAGTTGACAATTACGTTACCTGATGATATATAAGACAAGATATATTAAATTTGAATTGGGTCCGTTGTCTGCAAGGAGAGACTCAAAATTAGTTTACCGTAGGTATTTTAAGTATCCATTTTTCTTCCTAAAGGAAGTTGACATGTAGCGCAATAAGAAATGACTCCAAAATGAATTTACCATTTTCTTGTGCTAAAATGCCGGTTCAAATAACACTATTCTTTTTGTAAAATATGTCACATATAATAATGTGCAGAACGAACAGTAAATAACTTATAAATACTGAACAAAGACTTTCTCTTCGTCCAGCCATCTATCTACCTCCTTACCTTGTTCCCCTTTCTCATGCCTCACCTTTGCAATCAGCCATTGGGAACATTTTTAAACAATAATAATTTAAAATTTCACAATTTAGTTTCCGAACCAATAACCATTTAAAATGTTTATCCAGCGTAGCTGCAGTAATCGCATTTTCAATTATCTAAGTAAAAGTGTTGTTGCCTTAAGGCATTTGTGTAAGAAACAATGGATAATTGATTTGAAGGAGAGCAAGGTCATCAAATCTAATTAAGTCTAAAGGGTAGAAAGTGCAGGCTTAGCTAAAAAAGTTAAACATAAAGCATGGGAAGCGTTCCATATGTATCATGTTTTCTGTTTAATTTGAAGATTTACACAGTAAGGATACAGAATATTAATTGAAAATTAAAGGAATTGCCCATGATTGTCCTAAATATAAAATAAAATATACAGGACCATTGATTGTATACCTACTGAATAGCTCAAACATATTTAAAAGTCATAAATCAACAGAATTCTTTAAAAAAAAGTGTTTATATAACCTCATTAAAGTATTAGAATTAAGTAATAAAATTATTTAACCTCGTTTTACTTACAGTGTCGCATTTGTGTCCCTTCCCCAACTTTTATACTCCTTGGCTATAGTTTCTTTAAAATAACACTCCTATTAGACAATAAAACTAGACATATTTGTTCAGTGTTATTGAGCTGCACATAAAGTCAGAGATGGACAATTTGGTCTCTAATTTCAAAATTGTTTTGTTTTTGAGAAATCACAGTGGTAAGTATGTATGGGTATATTTTAATCCTCTAACAACCAAAAAATTGTCATATGTGTGGGGAAAAGTGAAAGAATCCCTTTAAATAAATAAGTCCGATATTCTTTTTGAAATAGGTCATTTCAATTATACAAAAGGGCAATTTTCTTATTCTTGTTTTGAAAATGCGCTTAGATTTTCCGAATGTTTGACAAAGTTACAAAGCAATCTTCTCTTTAGGCATTATTTATACACTGTTGGAATAAAATATTTCTACCACTTTTTTTTAAAGTAAACCAGGACAATATTTGGGAAACGTATGTTGCTTTTGTCAGATTTAATTGGTAATTTAATCGAGAATGAAATATCTTGGTCACGCTTGACTGAGCCAAGCAAATGCTTGGAAGCAAAGCATAAAATGATCCTTCCATGGTCCATGCCCTGGCGCTCTATGACTTTTAAAAAAAACCATTGAAATTATTTATTTATTCCTCAAACCAGCTTTTACTCATTGTTCTGCTGAAAGAGAGTTGGGAGGGGTAATTATCGTCAAGGTTTGGTACTCTCCATATTGAAGCATATCCGTTCCCCTATCACTTCGATTACGTTGCAAAGAACTCTTTTGCAAAGCATTTTTTTGAAAAAAATGAAAGTACTCTTGGTATATTTTAGACTTGTCAAAGGCATTTGACACAATTGATCATGATATTTTGTTGTTTAAACTACAATACTATGGTTTTAGAGGCATCCCACTTGATTGGTTTAAAAGCTACCTGAAATATAGAACACAGTTTGTACGATACCAAATGAAAGATTCAGAACAAATGGATATCAAGTGTGATGTTCCTAAGGGGTCAATCCTTGGCCCACTGTTATTCATATTGTACATTAATGATATTATTCATTCGACATCTTTGTTTGAACTTGTTTTGTTTGCAGATGATACGACACTTCTCTTTTCCCACCCTGATATTCAATCCCAAATGCATAAAATAAATAATGATCTAAATGAAATTTGCAACTGGTTCAAAGCAAATAAGCTATCTATAAACATGATAAACGCAAGTAAAACAAATTATATGATATTCGGAACATCCCATACTACAAACAAATTTGTTGATACAAATGACTCAAATTTAAAACTTGATAACAAATCATTGAATAGGGTGTGCTCGACAACATTTCTTGGAGTTATTATAGATGAAAATCTAACTTGGAAAAATCACATAGCTGCAATTACAAAAACAATTTCAAGAAATATTGGCATGATGTCGAAACTAAAACACTTTCTACCAAAATCCATATTATACACCTTGTATTGCTCATTAATTTTGCCATATATCAACTATGGAATTCTTACCTGGGGGAGCACAAGCAAAATGTACTTAAATAAAATTCTCAAACTCCAGAAATGGGCGATAAGAACTATATCAAATAGCCATTATAGGAGCCACACCGGCCCATTATTTTCAAAATATGAAATTCCAAATGTTTTTGATACCTACCATTTAAATCTTGGAGTGTTTATATTCCGACATCATACAAATCAACTGCCTGATATGTTCAAAACATATTTCACTAAGCATGCTGAGAATCACAAGTACAAAACAAGAAATGCCCAGGATTATATTATAAAGAAAACAAAGAAAACATTTTCAAACCAGGCTATCAGAAATTGTGGACCATCATTTTGGAACTCTCTTGATAAAACCGTCAAACAATGTAAAAATGTCAAAAGCTTCAAAAATATATTAAAAGAAAATTTCCTCTCTAAATACTAGTTTGAACACTTTCGACAAAAAACATGTAATGAAACTGTTGTCGTGGAAATTGTTATTTGATTATTTCCTTTTTGGGCACTGTCTAATCTTGTATTGTTTTTTTTATGTTTCTCTTTGATAAGTAAGTATGTTTTATTTTGTTCTTTATTTTCTAGGGCATAATTGTCTTCAGGCCTTACTGGCCTTTTGATTATGTCCGCAATATAATTTTTGTGTTTTTTACCTTTATATGTTGTTATGTATATATGATATTGAAATAAAACAGAATCAGAATCAGAATACAGATATCACACATGTTCTTTTCCGCCATTCAGCCTTAATATTGAATGATTTTGACCCCAGGTGGCGTCTTTTGAATATTAACCTCAAAATAGTATTTTTGTTAAATTTCTTCTCAAGCCCCCTCTCAGGACTTACAGGTGTAGATCTATTAGCAAGGTGTAACGTATAACGACTACAATTAGTTGATCAAGCCTAACATTTATTTCACTTTGCTATACCTTCACTGGTTAATGAACATTATTTGTTTTTCGTATCTACCACTAATATGAGGTATACCAACTTATAGCTTGGTCACAATTATCGTACGAACAGATTACGAGCAGTGTTTAGTCCATCTAATAGGACCACGCGACGCCCTCGCTGCTCGCTTTACTCACTGCTCGTGATCCTTTTATACGGACTAAACACTGCTCGTAAGCTGTTTGTACGATTATTGTGACCAAGCTCTTAATGGTTAACAGTGTTTTTATCATGTCTACATGGACATGGTCAACCCCATGTACTGAATACGCCAGAAAACCCCAACTCCAATAATTGTTCCTGTAAATATACAAATGCATACAAATCTCTGAAAATCCTTTCACATCACACAAAAAGCATTTCCATGTCTTTATACCAATCATAGTGTTACATTTGACCTTGCAGTTGACTTTTTAAGACATTGTTAGATAATTGAATATCAGAATGCAAGACTGACCCAAGTACACTTTTTTCAAAAATGAGTTATATACAGGAGAGGTACACTTTTTTCAAAAATGAGTAATACACAGGAGAGCTTTCTTATAACTTCCGCTACCTTGTGTGTGAAGGACTAAACTGAATCCGCACTGCAAGTGCCCCCAAAAGTTTTATAGTTGGGTCAGTTTTGCATGCACGTGTTGTTTTATTGAGTTATCATACGTAGTCAAGACCATGTTCTCGGCCAAAATTGATCATGAAAAAGGAAGATATCAGTAGTGTAGGTTCAGTCTATATTGCTTAGAAAACATGCACAAATTGAAAATCGGTAGTCTCATTTCAAAATCCTATTTTAGAAAAAGTTCAGCAGCAAATGTGTGAAAATACTGTTTTTTCGACCGATTTTTTCAATGAAATTTGGCTCAGACAAGAGCAGAAGCAGAGCATAAGAACAAATGCAATACTGCACAAAATATTAGATCAATATGGATCTCACCCCCTTTTTACATAAAATTGAATACATAAAGCACATACGAATGCAAGACTGGCCCAAGTCCACTGTCTAAAATGACCCCCCCCCCCTGTAAAGCATTTCAAGCACAAATACTATAGAAAAGTCGTGTTTCATATGACAGTTGGATTGATTAACCTACCCTGCGAGCCCAATTGACATAGCTTAAACATCAGACATACTCTGAAGTTTTTTCTTAAAAACGATACTTGGGTCACTCTTGCATTTTGATATTCAATTGTTATA
>JXSR01S073832.1:209737-221599 GCA_000969725.1 Ophiothrix spiculata | reverse complement strand
GATTTTTGTGCACTGGTAAGCTTAATGAAAGCAATTTCTGGGAAAAATAGTTTGGTTCCATGAAACTGCTACTATAGTACTACACTATGGCACAAACAACAACATTTTTACCCAAAATTAATTTATGTTCTTTTTGGGAATGATCTCTTCATTTAGAGTTTATTTCCAAAAGGGCCTAAATCCATCTGAAAATCAGCAAATTAAAGAATAATTCTTGTCATGTTTAATTCATTTTTGAGTTTTTACTGCTTTACAAATTAGGTTTAGGTCCTCTCACTACAGTGACATCACTTATGGAAATCAAAACTTTATTGCTTATTTTTTATTGAGAGCTTTGTTTACACCCTAAAATGGAAACTGTAGTTGATTTAGGCCCTTTTGGAAACAAACACAGATTTGTGTCTGCTTGTATACTCAATGAAAGCAACTTTTGGGGAAAATGGCTGGGTTCCATTACACTACTACTATAGTACTACACTACGGCACCAATAACTCAGTTTTGACCAAAAGTGGATTTAGGCCCTTTTGGAAACAAGCTCTTCATATATGCATATGTAAGTACAGAAATAGGTATATTGTTTTGAATTACTTATTGACCCTTTTTTTAAATATTTCTTAGATGTTCTCACTGCTACTTCATCTGAATATTATTACACTATAACCATTTGGCCTATCTTTACCAAGTAGATGGGTCAGGAAGTGAAAGAGCATACATCTCAATGTCGGATATGTTGGTTTCGATCCCGGGGGGGGGGGTACTTAACTTTGGTTTTGTTAGGGGTGTGCCACTGAGAAATTTGAAGTACCACCCATTCAGTTACCAATTTTCATGAACAAGAGACCCATTCATATACCAAATTGCCCAAATTTTGAGTCAACCATTCATATTCAAATGCGTACAAAAATTGCATTTTTCTCCGAAAATTTGTGCTAATTTAGCTCCAATTTTCAGATTTTTGTTTGAAAATTTGAAAAAATTCCCTGATTTGCATCATTTTGCCGCAAATTTCAAAAAATTGACCCATCAAAATACCACATTGCAAAGAAAAAGGATCCATTGGCATACCAACTAGCCTGATTTTGCTACCCTATGTTGGAGGCACATCCCCGTATAATCACTTTTGTGCTAAGTACCCCTCCCGGGGTTTCGATGCACATCACATTTCTTTCGACACAACAATCAAACCAATGAAGGGCATATTATTGCAGAAGTGACATGGTATCCAAAATGTATAACCTTTGAGAAGTAGAGACATGAACATTTTGTTTGATACCACAAATGATTTACCTTTTTTACTAATACTAAAATCCAAACAGAACAGTTTGACCTATGAGCTAAACAAATTTGGTACAGTAAATTCACTGTGGAAAAAGGCTAACATTCTGATCACCATGCAGAGACACAAAATTGTGGTAGATTTTAAAACATCATTAATGAACAGTACCAAGTTGTTCTGTTCATTAAATAATTAAACGAAGTTTTAAAAGCATATTTACCAAATATCATGAGAATATTTCACATTTCAAAAAGAAATTAAATCAGTTACATTTTGGATTGCTTGTCAAATGTTATCAATAGGTGTAGATATGCAAGCCTTTTTCCCGACTCAGGTGTCCAGTACTGATCCTACCTTCAAAATCCTGAAAATCTGTAAACCATATGCTAGAAACGTTTTTAGTTTCAACTACAATATTTCAGGCGTATATTTCGTTTCAGTTGGCATATCACCTTCGGGCATTAATTTATTCATTTAAAGCATTCTTGAAGCTTTTGTATAATATTATAAACAGTTGAAATGTTTATAGCTGTTTGTACTTAAGTTAAACCGCTTTTGTACTCTTGTGTCGTTATGCAGTGCAAAATTAAATGAGTGCTGCTTTCAATACTGAAGTATAAAAGAGTATAAAAGTCCATTTTCAAAAGAAAGCCCAAATGGAATTGTATTGGTATCTAACAAATTGTGGATTTTCAACTTTAGTTTCAAGCAGTAAGGATACATTTTGGATCATCCTGTATTAACCCTGTACGAAACTGTGCCACAACAAGAGAGAAGATATACTTTAGTATATGGTGTGTCATTAAGAGTGCAAATCGCAAAATGAAATACATGTATACTTAAAAAAAACAACTTTGCAGCAGTTTTGCTTAAGTCCAAATTATAACTTTTAAATTGCAACTAATTGTTGTTTTACCAAATCATTGTACATATGCAGCAAGGAATATGACTGAAATACCAGCACCAATTTGTATTTTAGCACTTAAATGGTCAAATTTATAAATTACTAGTGAAACCGGCAAATCATTTTATGGTCTTTTCACCAATTCATGAAATTGTTTAACTTTTCGCCAGTGCTTCTCTTTTTCGAATTTACCATAGCATTTTAGTTTCCATTGGAATTTTCCCCTTAAAAATTGTTTCAGCTATGTAATTACACTTACATTTTTAAATTTGAGTATTAAGTTACAGCCTATTTTACAAATTCTTGTTGGGAAACATTGCATGAAAGTTTTGCAATTTATGGGGGTGGGGTGGTGATTTCGCCTAATGTTGATTAAGTAACATCTGTACCAAAGTTGGGCAAAACACAAATAACACCGTTTGGCAAACGTCCCCTAATTAGTCCCTGGCCCAAATGTTAGGCAAAACTATTTGAGCAGAAACATAGACAAACGGCCATCTGTTTGGCAGACACGATACCTGGGACTAATATATTAGTCCCAGGCGATACAACATATTGGCAAAAGCGTGTGACCAACGGTGCTTTTTAAATTTGCCCAACAATTGGTTGGTAGGAATATATGTACCCGGATATTTTTTCCTGTGATGGATTTCAGAGATGAATATCCTTGCACCAACACAGAAAAAACAAAGTGAGTCATTTGACACGCTTGAGTCATAGTGTGTCAGTACACGGACAAAATGACTCGTTTCTGCACAGTTTGAGTCGTTTTATCCATGTACTGACACAGTATGTCAAATGACTCACTTTTTTCTTCTGTGAACAAGTGCATAACAAACTTGACCGCTAAGTATTAAAGAACAATTATTTAACATGTTATTTATAAACAGTGCCTATATAAATTGCATTTTCAAGTTTGTCCTTATAATTGATTGATAAAATGTCTTTTACTCATTTCGCACGCAATTCATGTATTTATTTCATATAGACTTGTGAATATCAAACTAAAAACTAAATGTACAAATTGTGAATTTAGAATCAAGATGAAAATATTATCTATCTAATAAATAAATGCATGTACAATGTATAATTAATGGATTTGATGCAGTCGATTGTTTCATTGTGTCGCAGTACAAGTTTTGCCATCATATTGGTACAGGCAACCCTGGAAAAATAGAGTACAATTTTAGTACAATATTCCTGCACATAATTCTATATTGTAGTACACTTTTCATACAATTCTATAAAAATGTTTGTTCTAGAATTGTACTAAAACTGTACTAGAATGTTGTTCCAAATGTGCACCTTAAGAATGTCACATATACTAGAATTGTACTCAATTCTTACCAGGGAAAGACACTTTAAATATATATAATATATGCCTGTGTGGTTCATATAAGTCATGGTCCGTGCATCTCTGATACTATCAGAAATCCCAGCTTAGAGTATTTTTCATATAAAAATACTGTTAAGTGGAAAAATTGTAATCATGCACATGGTATACATTATATTTGAAGTAAAATTGTCTGATTTTATTGTAGTGTTTTAAAGTTATAACCCTCCAAAGCTAGGAGTTAATTCTTTTTGGGACACTATGTATATTTTCAAAATGTAACATAAATCTTTAATGCAAAAATTATATTTTAACGTGGATCAACCCACATTTAAGCATCACAACTATGTTGTCTCTATTTTCTTTTTAGAGAGACCCATCATCCTTCAAATAAGGCCCTGCGGGGAGACCCGAAACCCCAAATTTTCCTAGACCGGACCGAAACCGAGTCGGGATTTTTTTTTAGCTATTTTCGGGTTCGGTGCGGTCCAGTAAAAATATTACTGGGGTCGACCAGGTCGGGGAAATTTTACTCGGGGTTGGGGAAAGTTTACATTCGGTCTGGGAAACGCAGAAGGTGTTCGGGGTAAAAATAAAATAGAGCAACAATCATTTTTTTCGTAATTGGTTTCAGCTTAAATCTTAATCCTTGTTAAACTCCATTTTAATGACTTGAAACTCGTTGTTACTCGGGGTCGGGGAAAGATATCATTCTTGATCAGGAAATCATGAAAAACTGCCGGTCCGGTCCGGTCTAGAAAAAATCCTTTCGGGTCGGGGTCGGTCGTGGCAAGCTAAATTTTTATCGGGTCGGGCGGGTCGGGAAATAAATTGTCGGGGAACGACATGGTCGGGGTGATAAAAAACCTGCCCCGCAGGGCGTTCCAAAATGTCTGATTTTGCTTTAACCATTAGGCCTTTAAAAAAAAATTGTTGACTTGCCCTTTGCAACCGACCCAAAATTTATTATTTTTTATTTTTTTTGTGATATATTTATATAAACTATTTTGTTCAGTATTTTTGGTGTCCATTTTCAAGGAAAAAAATCTGACCGAACCATCAATTTCACCATTATAGGGCAAGTCAACAACTTTTTTTAGGCCTTATCTATACACACACACATTCTTTATATCAATGAATCAAAGTATACATATTATATCTTCGGGCCTATGCCATGTATTTATAATTGAATAAGCACACTATCATTTTCAATACAAAACATTTTAAATATACACACTGAAACATCAGTTGTCTAAAGATCACACACAGTAGTGATGAAACTCAATATTGTTCCACAAGATATATATAAAATATTAACATTCTTAATTTATACATAATGTACATACTCCAAAAAATACAAAATGGTATAAAAATATTATACAAAATACTGCAAAGATATTTGTACACTCCACGATAGTCATAATTCAGCTTTTACAAATGTAATCATTTGATTTTATATAACAGCTAGATAAATATGTGTCACTTGATTAGCGCATCTTGGGTCACGTGCAATTGGTCATTTGGTCTATTTAATAGTAAACATCACCAACTGTGCAATAGTGCCTTGCAAAAAATTTAATACATTGCACGGTTACCTTTTTTGGTAAGACACAACATCAGTCACGGGCGTAATTTTAAATTGAGTACGCTTGCACAATCCGCGGGTGCAGCATAAGACACGTCGTTGCATTAAAGCCAGCATGTTCAGTACCGTAGATGTTGTCTCGGTTTGTTTTGTTTACAAAGATTTATTTAGCTGTCATGTAAAACCAATAATTCTTATTTGTGTCAATGGAACAAATATTTCATTTGGTGAAAGATCAAATGCCCCATTCAACTCAGCTTCGTCATTTTTGAATGGAGCATTTGATCTTTCACCTCATGAAATATTTGTACCATTGCACTCATAAACATTCATTATTTGTATAACAGTGGCATGAAAATAAAGAGCAATCTACATCAACAACCGTATTGATTTAATGACCCATGTAAGTTTAATGATGACACTCAAAAGATACAATTTTGTTCCACAAGAAAGGCTTAAATAACTACAAAATGGGCACAACCCAAATTATACATACATACATACATACATACTCGTATGTGCTTTCCAAAACTAAACTGCACATCAAACGTTACACATGATTTCTACATATACCTGCAACTGAAGTCGGCAGATTTTGAATGTGCAGTTTATTACACAATGATTCAAAAATATGACAGAAAATGCTGCAAAGATATAAAATTGTACAAAAATAATCACACACTCCACATTAGTCATTACAAAACATGTATATCATACAAAATAATCATTAGATTAAGAAGCTTTGGGTTTATTGATCCATCAAAGAAAGAGACTTGTCACTACAAAAAAATTGGCAGGTCATTATGAAAACAAAAGAACGGGAGAGCCAGTAGAGAAGAGTTCAGAAGTTTCACATAAAAAGGCAACAATGTATTATCATATTTAATTACAATAATTCAAACTACAGCATTTGGTATATCTGATCTACACCTGATACATTCCCAGGGTGGGTACTGACATACAAATGTGCAGGTACAGGGATATATAACCCTCAAGATCCCCTTTTCATACCTTGTCTGCCAGCGCTCCCTAGACCACTACTGAGCGCTCCCTAGACCACTACTGACCCCTCCCCAACTGAATCAGTTTTCAAGGGCCACTTTGGGGGTCATTTCAGTTCATAACACCAAGTTTTTAGAGTTGCTTCTCATTTTTCTAGACCCCTGATTCAGAAATTGGGGTAACATCCTACCAAAACCAAATTTAAGTGACCAATTCCCCCCCCCCCCCCTTGTCGGATAAGTTGCTTTAATTAATGGAATACTCCAATGTTTATCAGTTTACCGACAGAAAGGTTATATATTGTATTTGATTTCTACAAAAATAACTCAAAAGTTAACTTTAAAAAAAGTTACTTATTGTTTTGATTCAAAGCAACAAGCAAGTACAGTAAAATTTTACGCCTCCAATGAATGATTTTTAAAATGACTTGGTGAAAACGGTTCCAAAATTAATTTGTTTGATTATGGTGGTTCAAATTGAGACTTTCCTGACGAGATATTGTGGTTCTTACAATCCCGGGGGGTACTTCACTTATGTCTGAACGGGTGTGTGCCGCTTGGACCGTGGAACCCTAACCATCTTTAAGGGTAATTTTTGAGAAAAAATGCACCCATATCCATTGGGATATTGCTCCAAAAATAGGCTGATTTTTCAAAATTTTCTGGGCTCTTTTTGGGACCATTTTAGCGTTTTTTCTTAAATGTGACCCATGTCTAGGGATTTTGGTGCTAAAAATGGGACCCATGTTTAGGGATTTTTTGTGAAAAACTAACCCATTCCAGCGGCACATCCCTGTATACCTTATATATGTGAGTACCCCCCCCCACCCCCCAGGCTTACAATAAGCTAATCAACTGTATGCTTTTATGTATTTTCACTTGAACTAAATTAAAACTATTTCTCACATGTAATATTAAAAAATATTTGTAACTCTCGGAACAAATTATTCCACTGTATAAAAAACCATAATCATAAATCAGAAGCCATCACACAGCATGCTGGTGTGGAAAGCGTAGGTCAAGGATAAAAAACAAAACCGTCCTATAGACTTACTATCCCCCGAAGGGGCCACTCCGATATATTGATTTACACATGCATGAACATAGGTGTACAAAATACCCCCTAAACAAGTTTTAGCCTCCCTTGAAGAAATTTCCCTAAACAAAGATTTACATACAATTTCACTCTAAATTTTACCCCTTAAAAGTTGGATTATTTCTTCAGGTTTTAATAAACACGCCTTTTGTGGAATTTTGTGTTTTGTTTTAAAAAAAACACCCCTTCTTGTTAAAATCAGCATTTTTAGACCCAGAAGTGCAGTGCTTTCTGTGTTGATCAGGAAAAATGACCCCCTTTTCTGTGTTTTTCTGTTCACACATGTGTACAGCAATATAGCTCGGTGGCCCCCCGGGACTATCCTAAATAAATGCATGTCAATTTTATGGCAATTGACCATGAACTACACCGTGTCTGGTACCAACTAGCACGGGGCATATTCCAGGTCAAAGATTTCACTCATCACTGACTCCACAAATAAGAATTATGTAACCTTTAATTAAAGGGCCATGAACCAGTCACTGTAGTTTACATTCTACTCTTTAAAGGCTTATAGATACAGTTTGTCATATTTGTAGTTTGTAGACATTTTCACTCGGAATTTTTCTTGTGGTGTTTAATTTGTTTAAGAATAGTATAACTGAGGCATAGATTGCATCTTCCTGAAAAAGCTGGAAACGTTGGAAAAGCGTATAAATTTGTAAAAAAAATGTCTCAAAACTGAATGAAAATTACAGAGATTTTGATATTAAAAAAAAAAAAGTTGGAACCAGCTGAAAAGCTAGACAATTTCATGCCTGGAATAAGTTGTCACTCTGAATGAGCATTTCCAATTCAAATTTTTGACATGTACAATTTTACCTTTGTGTAAACCATAACCAGCATCTCAAGAAGAGATTTTAGCTTACCGTGAAAAGATCTAATAAAAGAAGTTGAAATAGTTGAATGATACATTTCTATAGTATTATCTTATCAATTTTTACAATAAACAATCAATTTATAATAGATGATAGAAAAATTCTGAATGAAAATGTCTACAAAAATGGTGAGCTGTATCTTAACAAAGCTCATTTCATGGCAAAGGGCAGAGCTGGAAATGTCTGAAAAGACTGAGTAGACCTAAAGAAGGGTTTACCTTGTTGCGGTTTTTATTACATGTTATATCGCTGAACTTGATTATCTTATTCAGTTTGTATTCTACAGGAACTTAAAACTTGTCAGTAGGAGGATTCTTCGAGTTGACTTTTTTACTTTGTGAAACTGAGAAAATTACCAAACTTTACTGACATGCATTAACCTTCAAATCTTTCTCCCAGGTACTACAACCAACAAATTCAAAAAAGAAAAAGTTTACCTCTTATGACGGCAGGAAAAGAATTAGGCTGCTGATTTCAAAATTTCAGGAAAGAAATGGTTGTTTTTATTTATATTTTTGTTGCTTAATTTTAAACTTTAGAAACCTCTAACAAGCAAGTTTTATATTCCTGTACAACAAAAACAAAAGCAGATATTTATCTTGTTTCCAGATATCCGTCAATCAAGGTGAACTACATATTAAACACAGTCATATCTGCATAGCCCACTCAATCTACTTCAGGTTATAAACTTACTGAGCACCCTCATGTAACATGACTTTTGCAAAGTTAATGCAATAGGTAAAATTATACATTTACTGTTGGCCTTGGTGCCCACAATTCTTTGTGTCACAAGTCACGAGTTCATCACAGTGGAATAGTCCCACAGGGGTACTCAAATTTGATTTTGGTAGGGGTGTGCCGCTGGTAAATTTGAAGTACCACCCATGTATATACCAATTTTGAAGCAAAAAGGGACCCGTCCATATACCTAATGTCCAGATTTATACAAAAACTGAAACTTTCTGCAAAAAATTACGCTAATTTGGTACAAAGTTCCTTATTTTTGTTTGAAATTTAGAAAAAAATCAAAATTTGTGCCAATTTGACCCAAATTTCAGGAAATTTTGAAAATCAGACCCATCAAAATACCACATTTTGCAACGAAAAAGGACCCATTGCATTACCAGACTACCCAAGTTTGCGGCACATCCCCTGAATCTCTTTTGTACTAAGTACCCCTCCCGGGGGAATAGTCCTTCCTGCACAAAAGGAACTTGGTGCCATCTTTACCTTCACCTTCACATTGCTTTTTATACAATCAATTAAGTGTACAGTATGCCATTCCTATACATCACTGACTGTCAATGAAATATGACCTTAATTTATTCTTTGATGCATGTATTGGTAAACACTGCAGATGCGGATACCTGGTCAATAACTGACAAGGGTGATATCATCACACTACTAAAATAATTGCCTAACTCACATCATGAAAAAAAATAATAATCTGCCACAATCAGCTCTTTAAAGCAAGATGTGTCCCCGTTTATGAGTCAGACAAGTGTTTACGTTACCATGAACAAGTCATTTGGTCACTTTTGCACTTGACTTATTCATATGTAAGGACGTCCAAGTATAGAAAGGTGATTGGTATAAGAATTTTAATTTGATGGAAATATAAGTTATGGCTTGGGCAATTAATTTAGTAGCATGATGACCTGGGTGGGGTAAAGTAGAAATCTAATGCACTGTGATCACAGACTGTGTCACAGCATGGTACCCAGACTTAAAGTATGCATATAAAGGTATAAAAGTATAAAAAAATGGTAAAAGAAAATAGATCACCATCATTATTCAAAGTTATGTTAAAAGGTCAAACTTACATTGACTTG
Organism: Ophiothrix spiculata; assembly: GCA_000969725.1. Taxonomy (NCBI): domain Eukaryota; kingdom Metazoa; phylum Echinodermata; class Ophiuroidea; order Amphilepidida; family Ophiotrichidae; genus Ophiothrix; species Ophiothrix spiculata. Next base: position 211,693 of record JXSR01S073832.1, on the reverse strand, counting down.
AAAGTCTCTTTTTATTTAATGACCTACATGTAGTGATCTTATGAAGTATTGTTTTTGCAATGAAAAGTGTTAAATACTGATTTGTGCTCAAAATATAGGGTCTAGCTACTTGCTAAGATTTTTTTTGCAAATTTTGAAAATATACCAGGCACTGTTATTTTAGTATGACATCAATTCTCTCATTTAAGATATTTGTGTACAAATCCACAAAGTTGTTATATTTTAATTTTTAAAATGATTTTCAAACTAGTCAAGCATACAGCACATGACAATCAATGAAAAAATCAACAACTATCATTTTCTTCCTCATCCGACTCATTAGACCAAGTGGTAGAGCATGAATGGCGCTAGTAATACAAAGGTCCTGGGTTCAAATCCTGGATGCTTTCAGCTAAGATGGAGTAAGGCACTGTGAGATAGCTCATCAATAGTGTTGGTGAAAGCTGCCAATGATGAATCAAGCATGTCAAAAAGAAGTTGCAAAAATTGGTATATTTGGAAAACTTCCCCCAAAAGCACCCAATTTGCCATAAATTGGGTGCTTTTTCTAGAAAACATGGTGTAGAGATGGGTCGAAAAATCATGCTTTTCAAGGTATAGAGACATATGGTCAAAATTCTGAAGTCGACTTTGAGCATCCATGTACAAATATTTTATCATATTTTTATATTTGTATAATATCTGGACAAATCAATTAGTCATGTGGAAAGAGCCCCTTTTTAACCTGTTTACTTTGCAAATTGATGCATCCCCTAAGGCCAAGTAAAATAATATATTTGTATCTGGTAACCCTTCCTTAACAAATAATGCACCCTAAAAATGCAAATTTTATCAGTTTTCTGAAAAAATAAAATATTTCTTCACCGCCCTCGATACATGTCGACAGATGGCCTCCTTACGGCAATATTTTTGAGAACTGATGACGTCCATCCATTGTTTTTCATATGTAATCAGATATCCAGAAAATGTACACATTGAGATCAGAGTCTTCTAAGAGCAACTTATAATTAATGTTTTCAATAGAGCTAGTCATATCTGTCATAAGTACATATCTGATGTTTTTGTAATCAATATAATTTGTGGAAAAAATAACATATTTTCCCTTCCTTCCATCCCAATATTTTGAAAGTATAACATTTTTTGCTAAAATGAAATTTGTTCCCGTCCTTCCTTCTCAATGTTTTCAAAGCATGTTACAGGAAACAAATAATTAATTTTACTTGGCCTAAATCTATCATTTTGCACAAAAAGGTGACTGAGTTCTTTATACCTCTTCATTCAGTAATGCATGCTCCATATACTATCATGCAATGAATTGTGTTTGCGTAACTAAATTTTAAAGCCAAGGAAGGGTCACTAGTACAATAGCATATACATCAATGGTACCAGTCACGGATGTCTCGGATGTGATAGTTTTGACTATTATTTTTAATTATTATAAAATAATATAAATAAATTATATAAATAGATTTGTTCAAATATATGACCCTATTAAGAGAATTAATTTGCTAATTTGCATGTATGAAATGGTGTGAATTTAATCTATGGTATTTAAAAATATCAGAATTGAACCTTATAGGGAGCACACAAAATATACATTTAATTCTAGGGGTCTTGGTTCTTCAGTGAAACAAAAACATACAAATTCACACCCGTAAATGTTAAACCCAATTTCAAAAGGTCCTTGTAAATTGTGGTCCTGGTTCACAGATTAGTTGTGATTCACTCCTACAGGTTGGCCAATGGAGTATTCAGAATTCATTGATATGCATCGTTCGATCTCAATGTTCAATGACTGCCAAAAGTATTTTTACATATCGGTACTCCTGGGTCAGGAGACATCGAGTGATGCATATTGATGGAATTTGAACCCACCTAAAATGGTCTAATGGCCATATTTAGTAAGGATAACCTTAACCTTATGTTAACAGATGGTTGTAACATAGAGCTGTCCAG
>JXSR01S073832.1:197652-209618 GCA_000969725.1 Ophiothrix spiculata | reverse complement strand
ACCCCTGGGGCTGAATCAGGACCCCAAGGAATTGTCTCGGAGGATCCTGGAATCCATACATATTAGGACCAAGAACCCTGAACTGAATCGAGACAAAGGACTGGATTTAGATCCTATTTGGGACAACCTGCTTCAGCCAAAGGGGGGGGGGGCAAAACATAACATTTGACGTCATAAAAAAACATCTATGACGTCATAGAGCAGTGTTTCCAGTTGGAAAACAAGAAAGAAAAGTTGGGTACCGGGGTAGCAAATTACCCGAAAAGTCTCAGGCCTAGTAATAATAACATTTCTCCATGATCATTGTAGATTTATCTATGGCCATTTGAAGAACAGTATGCATGATTACCACATTATTTTCATCAATTTCATGGACATAATTTACAGCAATTATTTCCCTTCAAACTTGATATCATCACTAATACACAATTAAAGGGTTGGTCAATTTCTAGGAAAGGATTTGTATGATTAATTATTCAATGAAATATTGTTGAATTTTATGCTAATAAAATTCAAAAGTGGAATGGAGTGGAGCATTGGTCTTGTTAGTTGTTAGATTTAATTTGTGAACACATCCTCAAGAGTCTTGAGCGTACACGCGAACAAAACAACCTTGAAAATGTATGCTCGCGTAAGAGACAACTGTGTATTAGCTACAGACACGTGTTCACAAATTAAATCCAACAACAATAATTACCTTCACTTTTCTTGCTTCTGTTTAGGTAAATTATAGGCCAAACAATAATTTTATTGGACACTGCAAAATGCACGGCAGGGATTGCATTTACAACCAATGGGCCTTGCACACTGGATTTCTGTTTATACTGTCCAATGAATTATTGTTTGGTCTATAGACTCCCCTGCATGCTAATTTAACTAATCTTCATGGATTCAGTGCTGTGCTAGGCTTCTCGCCATCTTCACACCTTTTTCTCCTGACTGCATGGTTATAATCGTTGAAATACATTGGTTGAATACTCCTGTGCAATTCATGCCATTTTGGGCATAGTGGGCCAGACACATGCCAAACTTCTTTGCATATGTGCATGATCAAGGGAAATGAGTGCAGGTCAATGTTTGTTAAAACTCAGTTTAGTATCTAAAATCAACATCATTATTATTATTGGTTCAAATAGATTTCGTACACGAACTAAAAATTTGAACGCAGTCAACGCATATCCACAAGCTCTGACAAGCACGGGACATCGGGAAGTATGCAACACCGTTTCAAATCAGTAATAACAGTACTGCGGCATCGCGCATGTATGGAAAGTGTTGCGTATTTGCGTAAATTGCACGTGCAACGCTGTGACGTAAGGCTCTGAATTTTCATGTCCAAAAACTATTTGAAACAACAATAGTCATCTGGTTCCAGAGATATAACAATCCTACAAAACTTTGACAACAATGAAACACACTGGAATTTCTACCTTCACTGCCCTATAACTCAAAATCAATATTTCCGACATTTGATTCATTTCTCTTGATCATGCCATATATTTGCAACTTTCATTTTTACCTTTCACCTCATCAGGGTTATATACTTTCATAACTCTTACAACTTTCACTTCTTCTTTTTCTGAAAAAAAAGAAAAAAGAACTTATTTAAATCCTTGATTCTTGTACCTGATCAGTCATGCTGTATATCTATAAGTTAGAATGTGGGGTCAAATAATGCAAAGGTCACCTTTGATTTCTTTGTAGGTTTCTCTTCAAAAACATTTTACTTGTCAAATATTTACCCGATTTCTAACTGATGATATAAATGGGGACCAAAACATTTTGAAACTCCTAAATCAGTGCCCACTCTAAAAAAAAAAATGACTCTTTTCTTTTTTTGAATCAAACAAAATATAGTTACAGGATGGGCTGAGCACTTAAAATTATGGCTTCAGAATAATACACAAACTTTGGACGGAGCTTGCTAGTATGATTGGTAGAATGAATTACATTCTGAATTTCTGCAGCATTTTCCAAACTGCAAACTTTTTTTAAAATTTACCTTCTTTCCTTTTCCTTTTTTCTTTTTCTTCTTTTTCAAACCAGCTCCAAGTTTGACTATTGCACTAAATGTATCGCTATTCATCTGGTGGGTGACAGCCATCTTGATTCCTGGCAGCTTAGCTTCGCCCCTCGCTTTGAGTCCATCCATAATTTCTCTACCCCCTAAATCACCAATAGCATTGTCATCTAGGTCTACCTCTTGTAAGCACATGGAATGTTCTATTAACCTGCGATAGGGAGGTAAAATGTAAACAACAATTGTTATGACATCTAGCTGTTCATCCGGTAAAGAGCACATCACATACCGATCTGTATCAGTTATGATCTCTAGCAAATATTTCATTTAATCAATTGTACTGGATGTGGTATTAATATAAAAAACACTTTGAGGTTTATACTTTGCTCAAAGATTTGATCAATTGTTTCTCGAATATTAATTCATATGATACAAAATTTATAGATCATTATGTGAAAATCACTTTATTAATAGACTAGTGTGTGCATGATGATTTGATTTAATCTCCTATAATTTTACAAAAGAGAAATCCTACTTGAAATTTTGATGGTTCTTCCTAAATTATACCATAAACTTAATTGTATTGCAGAATCTAGAAAAGGAATGGGCAACCATCATCAGAAACTAATACAAAACATTTTATGTAACGACTCAAAAGGTTAGAATCTATATCAACTATTAAACTTTGCAACAAGTCAAACAATGACCCCCAATTTTACTTTTAGACAGTGGGTGCCGCCATTAGATGATATAACCGGTTGACCTCAAGCGCAAAGCATAGATCTCAAAATTTAATGACTTAGTTTTGTTCTAAATTTGATGTGTCTTTTCAAACGTTGACTCAAAAATCTCATTTTTTTCCAAGTCAGGGGCCTCTTGATTTAGGGGTGCTAAAGTTATCTAGAAATTATCAAGCAAACAGGCTGTCCTTAGCAGGATTAAACTTTGCAAAAATCTTGAAAAAATCAAGCCAAATCTTCAGACTGAGGGCACACCATTAGATTTTCAGGGGGTGGGGAGCAGGAAGTTTTTAGAAAAAAATTCCCCCTCCATATGCAGAAAAAAAAAATCCCCAATGAACATTAAAAAGGGAAAAAAGCAAACAAAAATGTCTAGGGAAAAAAATCGCTCCCAAACAGGGTGCAGACAAAAATCAACCCCAAACCCAACTTCCTGCTCCCATCTGGAAATCTAATGGTGTGCTCCTGATGAAGCTTTACATTAAATTAGGTACTTATAAAATCCATTTCAATACAATGAGCAGCCCTGACAAGCATGAGTGATATCCAATCAAGTTGAAGAGTACTTCACTTTATGTCTATTAATTTAACTCTATCACTCCTGAATAAACTTTTCAAAAAACGCTTTAATTGGACGGAAAGCCGCTCGGAGCACTAAGGGGGTATTTATATGTATATGTAGAGCACTAGTCTCATTCTTTTTGCCAAAATTGATGATGGCGCTAGATACCATCAGGTGGCTACAAGAGGAGTTTCGATTTTCTTCGCTTTTTACAGACGTTTTTATTCCGGCCAATCATGCACGCTTTCGCGGGCCACTGTGAGCGGCTTTCCGGCCGGAGTAAAAAACCTTCATCATTATTGTTTAAGGATCTGTACTTAATTGTCTAAATAAAAACAAAGCAACATCTTTAATGTTTTAAACTTACGTTCTAAACAACCTCATAGCAATGACTGGTGCATAGGTAGAGCCACGCCCATGTGCATCAATACCATTATCTGCTATGTGTAGCTTGTAGATCAGTGGGCCTACCGGGGGTGGTTCTGGTGGGGCTTTGGCTTTTTTACCCTTCTTCTTCCCTGGAAGAAAAATTAACATGCAAAGCTAGATTTATTTTAGAATACTGAAACATATGACAATAATTTAGAAACATTCTTCTACTTTTTAATTCTACTTCTACATCTACGCTTATTTTCATCAAAGCCTTTTCAGCATCTAGATGAGCTCTCTGGTCCTAGAGAGATGATATACTTTTGAAAGTATAGTGACTATGCACTCTGTTCCTAGAGTAGATGACGTATTTTGACATACGGTCACGGTTGCCAGGGAAGGTTCCCCTACTCTTATTTCGAACGGCCGTAGCCTAGCCCGTGACGTTCTTTTACATCTGACAGTGTGTCAGGAACACTTAAGATGGGACCGACGGCTTTACGTGCCCTCCGAAGCACGAAGCAAGTAGAGCAAAGTTTCTTGCTTAAGAAAACAAGGAGACGTACCGAGAGCCGAGACCGGGACTCGACCCCACGACAGACGAATTCATTTGATTATGAGTCCAACGCTCTAACCACTTGGCCATGCTCCCCTCTTTTCATATTGTGAGGAAAGTCATAATACTTTTTTCCAGTGCAAATTATTGATTTGTGATGCAAGTTTAGGACCTATACTAACAAAATATTATTGTAGTCTTTTAGCGTAGCCATTTTGAAGAAAAAATAATATCACAATCATGAAAATCAAAGTAGGGAAAACAATTGACCTTTTACCCAAAGGGTCAACGATTGACTAATGTCTTCCTGTTGTTCATAAAACCATTCATTCATAACTAACTCATAATATTCAGCAGTAGGACACTTTGGGTTTTGGGCTCAACTTATGAGATGCCATATACTTAGACAATAATAATTGATCATTTTTTAAGTCATTGTTTAAAATCAGAAGTGTTACACTCCCTCAGAAAAATACCTCGGCCTAAAACAAACACCACAAATTTTTAACAATGACCGAATTAAAAGATGGTGCAAATTTATTATTGTCATTAATAACTATTTTTTTTCATTTAATTTATTACTAATTTTGACCATTTTTGGTAAAAACAAGTGAAAATCATGTTTCAGTTAGATTGTTACTACTTAAAATATCGATCAGTCCAGGAACTGATTCTGTGTTGCGTCTTGTCAACGCAACCTCTGCGATATCATTGCATACCCATGTTGACTTTTTTGTTGTTTTGTTTAAAGCACACATGCTGTTATCGCGAGTGCTGCGTAGACGCAGGTCATTTAATATCAGAAGTCACTGTTACCTGATACTGATCGCGCAGTTGTTTGCGTAAAACAAGAAATACTCTTTTGAGATTGGATTGTAATTCCATACTGTATATACAGTACATATCCGGGGGGGGGGACTCAAATAACTTTAATTCGCCACACCCGTGATGCGTACAACAATGAAAAAAACACACCTTTTTACATGTTTTTTTTGTAATGCATGTGTACACCATTATGGTTACTGGGCACCCCACCCCACCCCACCCCCAGAATTTTGTTCAGTCAACACTGACTTAAAGTCAAGAACTTTCATCAAATAAGGCTGAAAACATGTAGTTCTTTTGAGCTACCAAATATTTGGTGCATCAAGTCTTTGTTATCTTATAATCTGATATGTAGTTCCAATATATTTTCTATTAATAACGGAAGCTTGGTGATGAAAAATCAATACTACCACATTGAGGAGTATTTGGTGAAAATGTTTGGTGAGTTACAACACCAATTATCCGTTATTGATTAGAAGATGCATTGGAATTACATAACTAGATTATATTAAGATAACAAGACTTGTTACACAAAATATTTGGTAGCTCAAAAAGAACTATAATTTGACCCAAACTGATAGACTGAGGGCAGTTGTCACATTTTCCACCAAAATATGGTGTACACATACGTTCCTATTGACTTTACATGCAAAGTGGCCTGTCATTAAACATCATTTTCTCGATTGAAAGATTATGGACATATCTATTCTACAAAATGGACAGAAATATATGGTCAAGGCAAAGTTTTCGAGATACGGCGCTTCAAAGTCACACATCATTTTGAGTGCGCCCATGCCCATTGGGAAAATAGTGCAACTCACTAGACTTACTGTGTTCTCCAAAAGTCATAAAATTTCTACAGAAATAGTACAAACAAAATCATTTCATCATGAATAATTTAATAACAGTCCAATTAGCGGGATTAACTTCACATTTTGGGAAAAATACTATTTTCTAACATATTCTGGAATTAATTTTAGGCAATAAGGGTCATGTTCTGCCTGTCAACAGGCATTTCTCAACCTAGCAGACGAGGCTACACAATGTATTTACAGATGTGGTACCATTACACTAAATCACTTATTAGAAAGAGTCACTCATTGTATACTAACAATATTTCCAATGATTACCAGACAAATCCTAAAAGGTTTTGGTCATACGTAGCTTCTAAGAAAAGAGGTCCTGATAATTCTTGTTTTTCAATTGATGGTGATGTTGTGAATGATTCTGAAATAATTGCTTCTGCTTTTAATAAGCATTTTTCTAGTAAGTTTGATGGTATGTATAATCCTGTTGATCTGGCTTCTCTTGATGATTCACCTCCCATACACGGCAATGAGCCAATTTCTTTCAACCCTTTTTCAGTAAGTGAAGTTATTGATGTCCTTCAGAATCTGAATACTTCTAAATCTCTTGGACCAGATGAAATTCTGCCTGTTTTCTTGAAATTTTGTTGTATTGAACTTGCTCCTGTTCTGTGTAGTCTTTTCAATGATTTTATATCTAAAGGCCAAGTACCCGCAGCCTGGAAGGATGCTAATGTAGTCCCTATTTACAAAGGATCTGGTAAGCCCAAAGATAATGTTGGCAGTTACAGGACTGTTTCATTGACTAGTGTTCTTGGTAAGGTCATGGAAAAGTTGGTTTCAATTCGTATGGTCGATTACATTAATGATAATGATATCTTGTCAGATAACCAGTTTGGGTTTTGTAAGGGCAGAAATTGTGAGCAAATGCTCTCAAAGTTCTTTCATCTCTTAAGTAAATCTCTTGATGCTCGTTCTTGCAACCTTGTTGATGGTGTATTTTTGGATTTTAGCTCTGCTTTTGATAAAGTAGATCACAACCTTCTGATAACGAAGCTTCATTGTTTGGGATTTAGAGGTCCACTTTTAAAATGGATCCAAAATTTTCTCTACATGGGTAGACAGAGGGTTATCTTTAAAGGTTCATTGTCTGATTGGAGTTTGGTAACTTCAGGTGTGCCACAAGGCTCAGTCTTAGGTCCCATCTTGTTTTCTTTATTTGTTGATGAAATAAATAGTGTGGTTTCTTCTCCTTTATTCCAATTTGCTGATGATCATTCCATTTTACAGCCCATTCATAGTGAGCGAGATCATGTTATACTTCAGCAGGACATTGAAAATATTTTCAAGTGGTCTGTGTCCAATAAGCTCCCCTTGAATCTTTCTAAATGTTCTGTTATGCACATGACCAGATCTAAATCTCCAAAATTCTGTGGTTCTTATTCAATGGGTGATATAACTCTTGAGAAAGTTAGTGATTTTAAACTGTTGGGTGTAACTTTCAGCAAGGATCTTTCATTTGATACCCACGTCAATAATGTTACAAATAAGATCTCAAAGTTGTCTGGCTTCATCATTAGGGTAACCAAAAATATAATTATTAAGTCTTCTGCTTCACTTTTGAATCTCTTTAAGTCTTTAGTTTTACCACATCTTGTTTACTGTATTTGTGTTTGGGCTCCATTTCAGGGAAATCACATTAATAGATTGGATATATAGGGTACAAAGAAAAATTACTCGTGTGGTATTCTATATAGGAAATCAATTGATATTGAATGTAGGCCTAGCTATGAAGAGAGGCTTTCTGACCTTGGTTTGTTGAAATTTGAGGATTCCTGCAAATTCCATAGACGTTTATTTGGTTTCAATTAAACTGATGAATGGACTGCTACCTGATCTTTTGACCAGCTGGTACATCTAAGCAGGGTTAATAATTCCAGATTGTCACATATTACAGCCAGGAGTTCTTCATTTTTCAATTCTCTTTTTGTGTCCCTCCCCCACCTTTGGAATGGTTTTCCTTCTGATACCAAAAATTGTCATGATCTTTCTACATTCAAGTCTGATTGCAGGTCATTTTTCTTAGAGTCTTACAATTGATAAAAAAGCATGTTTTCATTTGATGCTAGCCTGTCACTGTATTCATGTAAATGTTGTTGTTATTATATAGGATAATTGAGCACTTTGTGTTTTGGGTTTTACTAAACCCATTCATTTATCCATAATTGCTTGCAACTTGTTTTGTATTTCTATTGCATGTATATATTCATTAAGTTTTTTAATATTTCATTTTTATGTATTGTAAGTACCTTGTAATATTGTATTGTAAAGTCATGTTTGAAAATTGCAAGTGATTTAAATAAATATTATTATTAGGTCACTACAAATTGCCTTTACTTTATCATTTAACTTATTGACCAATCACGATTGACTTTACAAAGAACCTTGGCTGCTCTAGTGTGTAAGGTCCTCAACCTTGTCGATTCAATTGGTTGGGCAATATTTTTGACATTTGTCGATAACAATAGAGTTCATTTTTGTAAAACTTATATAAATCATCATATGTGACGCGTTACATCAAAAGGTACAAGTTGTCGGCCAAGCAAGTTTCGAGATACAGGCCAATTAAGCTTGTAAATTATAAAGAAAATAATAAGAAAACAACTGTCTTTATTCATCATAACTTCGAAACTAAAACTTCAATTTTCACAAGCAATGTATCATTTTAAAGCTTATTTTGTCCTCTTACAAGTAACACAAAAATCTCAATTTTGTCCAAGGTAGACAACTTGTACCTTTTGATGTAACGCGTCACATATTAACAAAATGAAAGTTGATGAGTTATTGGTGACTTAAGTACCAGGGACGATTTATTGGTTTATTTGGGTCATTAAACAAGTTTAAGTTATGAAAGAGATATGACAAGGACTAGTCCTGTACACTTTCAGCGACCCTTGTTTACCGTATGAGCAGACAGCCTGCTAAGATTTTTCAGTATGTTAATTAACCTTAACCCCAACTGAGACGTGCTAGCCTAAATCCAACTACGTCATAGGAGAAAAAAACATGTCTTCACCGGGATTCGTACCCCTGACCTCTGGCTTCCCAAGCGAGGCATGTACCATTTGCAGGGCTCCACTGGTCTGCTGCCTGGGCAGCTATTTCATCACCATATGTAACCCAGCATCTACGGCGCAATCGGACTTAGGCATATTTTGGTGATTTTTGACAGTGATCTTTAGTGAGCTTAAGCACGGTTAGGGTGAATTTGTAGAGATATCATCCCAAACAAAGAACTGAAATCTTTCAATTTGAAGCACATGACATTCTAGCAAGATGCAGGGTAGTGTCTGGATGTGTTGGTTGGATTTTAGATGCTATAACAGGACATTACCAAGTTAAAGTATTTTCAACTTTAACAACTCTGCTAGCTCAGTGTGTTTTACAAGAATGCCATGGCCAGGCTTCAGTGAAGAGTCAAGAAATAACAAAACAAACACTAATGATGAATTAGTAAAATAATTAGCATCAGCATTTACACTTTACCTTCACCTTAGAATTAAAATGAAAACAAATACTCTAATTATGAGAAACAAACTTTTTGGCTTGCTATACATGTACCCATATTACCCTTGACTATTTTAAGGTAGTTCAGTCACCCTTTCCATAAAAAGGTCACAGTGCTATGCCTTATGCAACAAATCATTTGTCTAGATCTGATATTATCACGGCCCCTGGTTGGTCAAGGTCTAGTTCAACACCCTTTAAATTAAAGTTGATGCATAAACAGGTTATTATTCTTTTTAATAAAATAAAATCCCCAACCACTGCAATTCGTATACGTTATATGCAGCGCTGCGTATATGTGCCTGCCTTTTGGGGTGATTTTTCCAGGATTTTGGTATATCAATGGGGTGTTTTTCATCTCAGATGAAAGCACCCAATTTTCATAAATTGGGCGCTTTTTGGAAAATTTGCAAAAAAAGCACCCAATTTGAGTAAAATTGGGTGCTTTTCCATTAAAATTGGTATACTGATGGGTGGGTTTTTGTGCCAAAAATAGGTATAGAGATGGTCAGTTTTTCGGAGTCAGGCAGGCACATACCCGTACAAAAATATTTGAAGAACCCCCCCCCCCCCCCGTGCTGCAATTACTTTCCTGAAAATAAAAAAAATATAACACTGAAAATATTCTGTATAGTCCAAAAGTAACTGTTTCGAGATTTGTTTTTTATTCAAATTTGGTGTCATGTTTTTAAGTTTCTTAACTTTTTAGAATACCAGAATTTTTATGAATTTGACAAAAGTTGTCATACAAGTACAAATTGTACTACGTGTTGTTGTTTAAAATGGTGTGTAGTCATAATATGTCATTTATGGAAAAAGCAGTTCACAAGACCTCCATTCGGGAAAAAAAATCAGTAACCTGGCCTAGACCATATTTTTGACCTAAAATCAGTTCTGTAACACACTATGTTGGAAAACCCGTGTGGCACATGACACCTACCTATTTGTTAAGAACCCCCCCCCCCCGACTCCAAACCTTCCACATTGTAAATAAGCACTTTCTACAATTTCAGATTTTCTCTAAGCACTTTGTTTTCCTACTTCATCTAAAATTGATTTTTTATGTAATTTACTGTCATTAACACATCCAGAGCCTACAGAGGTGTCCCTCAATTTCATGTACATTTAGCAGATAATGGTATTGATGCACATGGGCGTGGATCTACTTATGCACCAGTCATTGCTTTGAGGTTGTTTAGAACGTAAGTTTAAAACAAATGTTTTAGGTTTTTACTTTTTTTCATGGGCAATAACATATATGGTGCAACAAGAAATTCGCTCTACCAATAGCTTCCAATGTATTTTCTAATAATAACGCAGGTCTGATGACGGGAAATCCATAACTACCTATTAATCATATAAAATATATATTTATTTATTTATTCACGGTATAAAATACCAGCAGGCAGCAATGCTGATGGTGCTGGCTTACAATAAAAAACAATTATAAAATATATACATTCATAGTATTAATGAACAAGAAAATACAATGCACAATGAAATAGAACAACATGGAACAAACTGCCTACTGCTTGTTTAAGAGCCGGATGACATGAGGGATAGTTGATTTGGAGTATCTGTCAGTTCTACATTTAGGTTCATCGAATTGTTTGAATCTTCTGAGAGAATAGTTTGGTGATGGTCTTACAGGAATGAGATGTTGGTGGTGTTCTGAGTTGAGGAGCTTTTGACCGAATTTTAAGAGGAGCTGCTCACGACGGTCAGCAAGGTTGGCAATTCCAAGATCAAGCAGAGCGGTATTATAGTGCTCGTACCTACTGCCCAAGATGAGTCTACAGCACCTTTTCTGGATCATTTCAAGTTGTTTGCTCTGCTCTTGGGTGATGGATGGATGCCAAACCGGACAAGCATACTCCATAACGGGTCTAATGTATGTTTGATACACAGTCAAAAGATCCTCAACAGGAGCACCAAAGCCACGTAGTGTGTACATAAGAAATAATCTTCTAGATGCCCGGCTTATCATGTCAGCCACCTGTTTATCCCATTTGAGATCTTTTTGAATAAACAAACCAAGCAGTTTCATCACATCCACAGTATCAAGCATCTCACCAGAGAGGGAATATGATGGGTAATTAACAACATTTTTTAAAAACGAAATATGCATAATATGGCACTTTGATGGTTTGGGTAACATATCGTTGCGATCGCACCAATCACTTAAGGCATCCAGATGGTGTTGGAGCTTGTTTTGCTTTGGTTTGTATTTCCCTTCCTCAAATAAGCATTGTAATGTAAATTAGACTAGATATTGAATAATTAGCGGATGCTTGCTGAAAACATATGGCACGATATATATATGGTCACTCACAGAAAAGTATAAATTGAGCCATACTCTTTGGATCAGGCCAAAACATTTAATTGTTTGCTTGTCCTTAATTGAACTTGATAAATTAGGTCAGTCTGTCAGGATTTCTTCCCCCCCCCCCTTTTTTTTTAAATTTACAATCAAACTCCACTGTATGATGTATTGCATTAATCAAGGCTCAGAATATGAAAT
>JXSR01S073832.1:98048-120170 GCA_000969725.1 Ophiothrix spiculata | reverse complement strand
GTAACTTACAGCCCGCAGATGGTAATCTTGGCTTCACACAGGATCACCTTCGTAACTTACAGCCCGCAGATGGTAATCTTAGCTTCATACAGGATCACCTTCGTAACTTATAGCCCGCAGATGGTAATCTTGGCACAAATGTCACTCTTGGACCATTTGGAAGCTTTTGGTCGCACATGCTCTAATTAAGTATCGCTTCACACATTCTTAGCTTCACACAGGCTCACCTTCGTAACTTACAGCCCGCAGATGGTAATCTTAGCCTCACACAGGATCACCTTCGTAACTTACAGCCCGCAGATGGTAATCTTGGCACAAATATCAAATATGCTTAAATACCTGGCAACAGAGAGGTATTCATTCGTATAGATTTGGAAGCTTTTGGTTGCCGCTTCACACATTCTTACATTCACATAGGATCACGTTCGTAACTTACAGCCCGCAGATGGTAATCTTGGCACAAATATCAAATATCTCTCTTGGACCATTGGCCATAAACGTCAAGCAATGTTTATTTATTTCCTTCATTCTTTTCCATATACGTGTCTTTTCTCAAAATCATAACATTAAGGGGCGGTCTACCTTACTTTTGATCATCTTTCTAACCCGATTTTCACAATGTTACCAATGACTTAACCAATAGTGTTGTATATCAACTTAAAGCTTGGTTCAAGTCCTTTCAAAAAAATATGTATAATTTTGAACTGGTTGAAATAGTAACGACGTAAGGCCTCTGATTGGCTAAATACCGAACGGAACTAAAGAACAGAATGTCGCATATACACCATATGTGGGTCAAGGGTGTATGAGTACAGTACGGAGGGAACCATGGATCCGGATTTTTTATTTGGTTGCCATGGTAACCAGGAGTCGACCAAATGAAAATCAAAAATCCGGATCCATGGTTTCCTTTGCCTATTTGTTCTTATTATTCATGCAAAAATCATGTGCCTGCCATATTTCGCTTTTGAGTTACGCTTGTTTTCGTATCTCATGTTTGCGATTTTCGACTTTCGAGATATAGGCCGTTAAACATTGGCAAAAAATAAAAAAATAAAAAATTAATAAATGAGATACCCAGGCTATAAGTAACTATTATACTATGAAAGATAATAAATTAACACACATTTTGAGCCCATTTTGTCAAAATCGGATTTAATTTAGCAGAGTTATACGGTTGTGGTGAACGTGGAATGGTTTCCAGCGGTATATGACATCTTGAAAGGTTTTGAAGATGTCATATACCACCAGGGACCATTCGACGTTCACCACATTCTTATTTTTGTAAATTGAGGGGCGTTGGATGATCATTTTGTACTTTGCTTCCAAGCATTCTCTTGGCGCAATCAAGCGTGACCAAGATATCCAATCACCTGATTCTCACTCTACTACAGATAGACATTCAAGATGACCTTTCATCTTAAGTAAAGAAGTGATGGGGTCAAAGGCGTGGTCAAATTAAATTTGACCTAAGAATCACGTTTTTGACCCATTTTTGTTGTTGCCCCCGTACCAGTACATGGAGAAATTGATCACATTCGGAGTTACATTTCACACCCACCAAGATTACCTATCAAATCTGACCAAAACAAAATAGGTTGCTAGATATGTTCATCGTAAATTGATCTTTACATAAAAAAGTGGTAAAAATATTTTTATTCCAACTATATGAGCAACCCTGTACATACACACACAAAATACAAAATATATATACATAAACCAGTAAAACAGTATGTGAAAGAATCATATTTTTTTTTTAAAACATGAACAATGAACCTACCAACCACATACCAACAATAACCATGAAGTTATTGCACATTAATAGGCAAGGAGCAAGAAGTAATAATATGAAAAACTAGTTTTTCTTTTGCACTGCTGTCAATGGCAGGTTTTTTTTTTACATGCTGCAGTCAGTTTGTTCCAAGACACTGAACCACGATATTTAAAAGACCTTTTTACCAGAACCAATTTTAAATTTTGTTAGAATAAGATTTCCCTGTTTGCTTCCGCGGTTTGGTATGGTGAGTTGTCACTAAGTTTCTGGAAGATATTGCTTGCTCCTCTCGTTTTTCGATTTTTGAGCCCGTCCATGTCCCGTCCGCGACTTTGTCCTGTCTTGTTTGGTATAGATAACAATGGTGTTTTTTATGTTCCTTATTTATTTCATTAGGGGTAGACTATTTTACAGGCCTTTTGGCCTCTCAGTCTATTCCTCCATATGTCCTCTTTTATTGTGTTTGTATTTTCCTGTATGCTTGTAATTTTTTTAGATTGAAATAAAGCTTGAATTGAATTGAATTGAATTTGCACAAGTCAGCAGAAACAGCATTACTTAAGCACTTACACGGCAAGATCAAGGTGATTATCCCTTCTGTTACAGGCCCTTTTCTTGAACTTTAACATGGAACAAGTTTCTCCAATTATAACACAATCATAAGAATGATAAAATGCTCCTATCTGAACAAAAATATGAACACATTTTTAGGAAATACAAGGATAATAGATTTAAAAAAATGTCGATACGATTGAGCAAAATCATACAAATTGTACCATTTTTGCAGTACTCGTTTTACCAACAGGGTTAGATCTAAAAAGCAGAGTTCAAATCTGCGCATCATGTTGGAAGGTCAAGGCATGCTTAGAGAATGGTAACTACAACTATAAATATGTACAAGTTATAGAAAATTGCATGTAGCCTAACGTTTCGTGACGTTTGTGACATCGAAGAAGAACGGTCTTGTTTGCATGTGCTTGATTAGAGTTTGCACGTGATTGCAAACAAATATGCAAGCGTCAGTAAGCATTTATTATTGTTTGCAATTTTGAATTTGCTCTGTCAAGTTTGCACGAGCTTACTATAACTTTTATTAAAATTAAAAGCACTGGCAAGCGAGATTTATGCTTGTTGATACCTGCAATTGCATGATTGTACAAACTATTTTTTCATAAGCGCAGTCATATATATAAAGTGAAATAAATAAATATCAGCAATGGTTTTGGCCCAGTGAAAGACGTCACGACGAACATAGGAGGTTGAAAAGCATTACAATAAGAAGAGAATTTCACCTTTTGAAAACCTTGCATTTAATGTTATAATGTGTATTTAATTGAAAAATGCACAATAGCCTGAAATCTGGTACTGCATTTAGCTCTAAAATTGCACGCTATAAAACGGAGATTGAAAGATTGTATGATCTTCTAACACTGTTTACTGTCTTGACAGGAAGATAGCACCGATATAAATGTACTATATTAAATTGGCCATCGTGTCCCAAAACTTATTATGTCATTTACAAAACCTTAAGACTCCGTCACACATCACCGTATAGAGTCAAAAAATACGAATAACGTACACTGTTTCGGTCATGGAAATACATGTATATATCGTCATGTGAGTGCAAGAAAGTCGTATCTGCAATGACTGTTATTTTTATTTTATTCTTTGCCACAAGAATGTGAAAAATCCCTCAAAAATCACCGTCTTATAGCAGTGGCTCTTGAAATGGTTCTTCAGGTGACACCGTCACCCGAGGAACCATTTCAAGAATTACTGACCCAAGTTTGGAGATTAGGCAGTGTGCAATCCAAATTTATGACAAATGGCAGCTATTGCAGATACGACTTGCACTCACATGACGATATATCGATTTCCAAACCGATGTAGTTAGAGAAAGTGTACGAGAAACACACAAACAACCTTAGCCGACATTCCTATCCAGGTTTGGACATAAGTATGTGTGATTTTGGTGGGTTAGAAACTGTGTTCCTGTCCGATTATGTTGGGTTTACGTTGTGAACTATACAAAATCTAGTTATCCATTTATCTGGTTGCATTACTTAGTAGGAGCAGCTTAACTCCCATTTAAGTGTTTACAATCAGGCAGGTGAATTTCTTGTCAGATGGATAGGTTTGAAAAGTGTGAGCCCTGATTACATGATGCATCCAGGCCTGGATCGTGCATCACCTTGATATGGCTTCACGTCATATTATTGCAGTATTGGTATATGTACTGATAAAAATGTAAAAATATATAGATACTATTATAATTTCAATCATAAAGATATAAAACAATTATATAAAACTAGTATTTGAAAAAATATGCTGAAATCTGATATTTTAGTAAGCAACATGTCATTTACATTACAAACACTTCAGCCATATGAACATGTTTTACTATAGATAATGCTGTTTTCAACAATCCATTTTGTTGGTAACTTTGGTCGGATGTTTTTGGTATCCATGAAAATTAGGCCAGGGGGAACTGGGTATTTTGACGGGTAACCAAAAATGTGAGAGACTTGCAATATAGTGTATCAAAATTGACCTAGTACTCTGTAGGTCTCACATAGACAGTCTTCCTGCTAAGACCGTATGGCATGCACGTCATTGGCACAGGAGTCGGGAATATTGGCGCAACAGGTTTCTGAAAACAATTCTTTCCTAGCTTTATTTGGCCAATTTTCAGCCTCATGATTTTGGCGCAAGCACATCTTCAACTTTGTCAAATTGCTCGAATTGACGCAAGCTCAAAATCCTTAGCGCGAACACTGCACATATAGGGTATGAAATTTGACCTTTAAGTCTCTTATATCAAACTAAGAAAGAATGGTTGAATTAGTTACTAAGGGTGCCTTAAATTGCCAAAAAGTGCTTGAAATACCAAGAAACACTTCTCTAAAATCTTCAAATGTAGGAGACCCGTCAAACTTCCCGTTCTCCGTTCTTACATTGTAAATGCTCAATTATCAATACAGTCGGGTACCCGGGTACCCGACCGAAAAAAAATCGGGTACCCGGGTAGCAAATTACCCGACATGTCCCAGGCCTAATTTCTTGTAAAATCAATTTTTCACATTTGCGTAGGGTCTCATATATGTTATTCATTGAACAGGTATGAGATCGGATATCATTTCATCCATTTTGGCCAATTGGTCTCGTATGTGATAACTCACCCGAAAGGGGGACTTTGCAGATGATGTCAATTTCAATTTTGATTTTATCATTTCATCTGTTACAGTATTTTTAAGCTTAAAATGACACCTTATGTGTTAAAAACAAATTTTACAACAGAAAGTATGCTGGAAATTCTTATTATTTTCTTTATTTTTTGCTGCCTATTTTCATCAGTTTCTTGAAACGTATTTTGTCGCAAAGTCCCCTTTTTCGGGTGAGTCATCACATATAGGGTCATCTTCGGAACCTGCGGAACTCGGGTTGTTAATCGGGCACAAATATCAGTTACCACCCTTGGAAATTAGGATTGAGGTTTTAATTCAATGCTTTCCCTTGATGTACTTGTTTGTTTGTTTGTTTGTTTTCTCCGTTTTATCTTATCAAATATAGCTTCATAAAACACATACAAAAATGGATTGATGGAAGAATTGATTGGTAATATGAAACCTATTGTCCATGCGTAGAACTCTGGCGATATCTCTAAAACACCACTTTGGGTCAGAATACAAATAAAGCACAAGGGTACCCAGCAACAAAAATCAGTGAACACTATTGCAAACATTTTCTTAGCCATGCGAACATCATCACGGTCATGCTGTGTTCTTGCAGACTTTCGAGATGATTTTCCAACAGCTATGAATATATTTAGGTAACAAAATGACACTATGAGAAAACAGACCAGGTTTATGCCAATGAAGACAATGATAGAATAGATGGAGCCGATTTGTTTACCAGCATTTTGTGCAATTGTATACGGAATTGTGTGATTTGAAATAGTTGATTCTAGAATCACATCACTCAGAATAGAACCCAAATTTGACCATAAGCCAAACTGCGAAAATATTGATGCTTTTTCATGAACATCTGTTAGAGTATACTCAACTGATTTATACTGAAAGATCTCGACATTTTGCCGTACTATAGGAATTCCAATACAGACTTCAGATATAGAAAACAAATCCCTCCTAGAAGCTAAACTAATTGGAACAACGGCAATAAGAAATGCGATGATCCAAGTCAAGATTACACAAACACGAGCCATACTTGGAGTGCACTTGTAAGGCCCAAATGGATATCTATATTTAATGCAAAGCATTCGATCAATGCTTATTAGTGTGACGAAGAAGACCGACGCTTCACTTGAAAGGATTGATAGAAATGCCGCAAATTTGCAAGCAACCCCACTCCTCCAGATGTCAGAGTATGATGGGAAGTATTGGCCAAAATATGTATCACCTACAGCTAGTATCAACATGTTGACACCCATAAGCAGGTCTGACATTGCAAGATTTAAAATAAGCAAGATTTGAAATCTATTGGTTTGTTTCTTACTCCGAAATCGCACAAAGAATGCAATCCCGTTGCAAACGAATGCGGAAAATCCGAGGATCCAAACAGAAATTCTGAGGTATACATTCGGCAGCATTCTCTGACAAGTCAAATATTCTGGGCGTGGCTCAATGGATACACAGTGGTCTTCTCCAATAAAGCAGCACGAGGCATATTTGTCCACTACGATGGTGGAGTTTGATTTTCTCGTAAAACTACGTGATGTAAGTAGATCCATGTCGTTTTTCCTCATATCAACAAATTGATGTGTTACCTTGTCACTAAATATTCGGACGCCAATGTCTCTAATAACATTGTATGATATGTTGATGAATGTCAGATTGTGTAAATGATAAAACAAGAAACTCGCTATTGTACGTATGTTATTATTACTTAGTTGTAGGAATTTCCGACCAGTGCAACCATCAAATGTCTTTGATGACAATGCCGTGATACTATTTGCACTGATATCAAGAACTTTAAGCAATGTTAGTCCATCAAAAGATGGCAGATATGATAAAGAATTGCTGCTCAAATTTAGTTTGATCAACGTCTGAGCTCGGGAAAAACACTGTTTTGGAATAAACTCCAATGTGTTTTGCGAAACATCAAGGTCTAATATTCTGTTGGTGAAGTTGAACAGATGCAACGGGAACACCCTAATGTTATTTTTGCTCAGATCAAATATTCTGATATTTTCGAGTGACATGAATATGTCACTGGAATTTGTCAACCTCAGTTCATTTCCTTGTAATATCAGAATTTTCAAATATACTAAGTGCTTAAAGCATCCGTCTGTCAATGTGGAAATTTTGTTATGGCTAATGTCCAGTAACAAAAGATCGATACCCTTTTTGAACATTCCACTTGGTAATGCATGGCGTATCTTATTGTGACTAAGATCTAATACTCCGAGGTCAAGTGATTGAAATGAATTACCAGGCGTAATAAGTGATATGTTATTATAACTTATATTGAGGGATCTTATACGTGGAAGATTAAAGACATCTCGTGGTAGAGTTGATAAAGCACTACAACTCAGGTTCAGGTAATACAAGTGAATCATTGAGGCAAAAACGCCCTGTGGTAAGGTATCCAATTCGGTATAACTCAAATCCAGGCGATGCAACCGACCCAAAGAATCGAATACACCTTGTGGCAGTGTGTTCAAAACATTGTCACTTAGGTCAAGGTAAGTCATTTGACTCAATGAGTCAAATATACCTTGTGGCATGGTATAGATATCATTGTCGCTAAGGTCCAAATGACGCAACCAAAACAATGAATCGAAAACATTCTGCGGTAGGGTGTTCAACTCATTGTCACTCAAGTCAATGTAACTCAGCCTATCCAAAGAATCAAGCACACCCTGCGGTAATGTGAGCATGCCATTTCCACTCAAGTCAAGGTGATGCAACCAACCCAATGAATCAAAAACACCCTGTGGTAGGGTGTTCAACTCATTGTCACTCAGATCAAGGTATTTCAAATCAACCAAAGAATCAAGCACACCATGCGGTAGGGTGTTCAACTCATTGTCACTCAAGTCAAGGTATCTCAAATCAACCAAAAAATCAAGCACACCCTGCGGTAGGGTGTTCAACTCATTGTCACTCAAGTCAAGGTATCTCAAATCAACCAAAGAATCAAGCACACCCTGCGGTAGGATGTTCAACTCATTGTCACTGAAGTCAAGATGATTCAACATAACCAAAGAATCAAGCATACGCGGCGGTAATGTGAGCATGCCATTTCCACTCAAGTCCAGGTGCAGTAACCGACCCGGTAAATCGAAGACACCCTGTGGTAGGGTGTTCAAATCATTTTCACTCAAGTCCAGATACTGCAACCGATCCAATGAATTGAAAACACCCTGTGGTAGTGTGTTCAAATCATTGCCATTCAGAAACAGATGAATCAAACGACGCAATGAATCAAAAATATGTTGCGGAAGGGACGTTAAGTCATTATGCCTTAGATCAACCCACATTAATTGGTCTGCACACGCCCCAGCAAACAAATCCGATGTAAGATTTGAAAACATATTATTGCTCATATCTAGAAATAGTAACATTTTTAAATCTTGACAAATTGTCGCCGGCAATTCTTGTAAAGAATTATAAGATAGATTTAAAAATCGCAGATTTTCGTGCTCTGAAAATGAATTCTTTTGTATCATATGCATGCCAGTGTTTCCAAATGATATTCCCGGAGTGGATGAATTATATACTATCAAGTCTGCTTTTGTAATATTACTTCCTACAGTATCCTGACATGTACGAATCCATTCCTTGTAGCCTAGTGTGCATATGCAAGGGTTGGGACAGTCACATACACACTTGGAATTGTATTGTTGCACAAATTCACTGAAAAAAGAAAAAAGACGATATTTTGACATTTGATTAATTTGAGTCTGAACTTTGTTTTCATATAAAGTCAAATCACAAGATACATTCACACTTTTTGCAATACCAAAACAGTTCGCCATTGTTTCAATTTCTGTTTTGATTTCAAATTTGACGTCAATATTCTGAAAATAAAATTTGAAAAGTTTCCCTTGAACGATGAATTTACAAGGTTTACGACCACCTGATACAAGCAGATATATTTTATGACATGTAAATGCGTTTTCAAGTATTTCAATATAAAAATATGAGTATATACCACTAATAACTGATTCTGTAATGATATGGATATGGTAGTGTTCTTTCTAGCAGTTACCAACATAGTACAATATCTTCCATCAGTGTGTGCATCTATCAGTAAAGGTTTGTCTGAAGCCTCAATGTGTTCGATATGACATGGATCGATGGATAATGTGTTGGGTGTAGTAAGAATTGTCTGACTAATTGTGCTATGTTTTGGTTGTTTCGTGCCAGATGGAGTCAGTGCACCATTAGACAGAGCAGGAACGTTGTCAGATTGTGTCGCAAAACGTCCATACCGAGTCGTTTCACCGTCAGATTGAGCAGTAGCATTGTCAGATGGTGTCACGTAACTTTCAGATGGAGTCGTTGCATCGTCAGATGGAGCAGCAGCATTGACAGATGGTGTCACGGAACTTTCAGATCGAGTCGTTGCACCGTCAGATGGAGCAGCAGCATTGACAGATGGTGTCACGGAACTTTCAGATCGAGTCGTTGCACCGTCAGATGGAGCAGTAGCATTGTCAGATGGTGTCACGTAACTTTCAGATGGAGTCGTTGCACCTTCAGATGGAGCAGTAGTATTGACATATGGTGTCACGTAACTTTCAGATGGAGTCGTTGCACCTTCAGATGGAGCAGCAGCATTGACAGATGGTGTCACGGAACTTTCAGATCGAGTCGTTGCACCGTCAGATGGAGCAGTAGCATTGTCAGATGGTGTCACGGAACTTTCAGGTGGAGTCGTTGCACCTTCAGATGGAGCAGTAGTATTGACATATGGTGTCACGTAACTTTCAGATGGAGTCGTTGCACCTTCAGATGGAGCAGCAGCATTGACAGATGATGTCATGGAACTTCCAGATCGAGTCGTTTCACCGTCAGATGGAGCAGTAGCATTGTCAGGTGGTGTCACGTAACTTTCAGATGGAGTCGTTGCACCTTCAGATGGAGCAGTAGCATTGACAGATGGTGTCACGTAACTTTCAGATGGAGTCGTTGCATCTTCAGATGGAGCAGCAGCATTGACAGATGATGTCACGGAACTTCCAGATCGAGTCGTTTCACCGTCAGATGGAGCAGTAGCATTGTCAGGTGGTGTTACGTAACTCTCAGATGGAGTCGTTGCACCTTCAGATGGAGCAGTAGCATTGACAGATGGTGTCACGTAACTTTCAGATCGAGTCGTGGCACCCTCAGATGAAGCATCAGCATTGTCAGGTGGTGTCACAGAACTTTCAGATCGAGTCGTTGCACCGTCAGATGAAGCATCAGCATTGTCAGGTTGTGTCACGAATTTTTTAGATCGAGTCGTTGCACCCTCAGATGAAGCATCAGCATTGTCAGGTGGTGTAACGGAACTTTCAGATCGAGTCGTTGCACCGTCAGATGAAGCATCAGCATTGTCAGGTGGTGTCACGGAATTTTCAGATCGAGTCGTTGCACCTTCAGATGAAGCATCAGCATTGACAGATGGTGTCACGGAACTTTCAGATCGAGTCGTTGCACCGTCAGATGGAGTAGCAACATTGTCAGGGTGTCTCGCAAAACTCTCAGATTGAGTCAGTGCATAATCAGATGTATATATAATCGTATTAGATGAAGTCACGTCAAATTGAGTAGAAGCATCATCTGACACAGAACTTTCATCTAGATTCAGAACACCGACAAGTGAAGTATCATGCCGAGTCACGTGACTTGAATCATGACTTGTGGGTTTGCTGCATACCAGAATTGATTGAAAAATCAAGAAAACAATCAAGAAATATGCAGCGCATATGGAGCTTTGACTAAAAAGTTCAATTTTGCTTTTAGATCTAATACTCATGCTTGCATTCAGATTCAAACGTCTAAAGAAATTCACTTATATAATAAATTTTAGCAAGATTCGGTTTCTTCGATAGTTACAAAAGATTATAATATAACTCTTGATGGACACTTAAAATCTAGGTACAACTTGCTACTATTGGTTGTCGTTGTTTTCTAAATGATACGTTTGCAATACTTACAATAAATTATATTTACCACTTTTCCTTTTCTTTAAGATGGTGGAAATGCAACAAAATAATTATGTAGCTTAAAACGTGCACCTTTGAGTGTTAATACAAAGAGATTAAGAATACATTACACGTAACTATGACAAAAAATATAAACAATTTGAATATCTTGTCTTTCCTGGTGCATTCTTTTTTCACTGGTATCCAGATACTTGATTCAGTAGTTTTCAACCATGACCATGCAGAGAACTTGAATTTGGTTTGTAGTTGGTTTAATAAGCCAGTCACAAGAACTAGGATTCAGTAGGTACGGTACTTGTTTCCAACCGGCGCCAAAACAAAACTGGAGAAAGAATGAAAAGAGAATCAGATTTCATTTAACAATAATCTTAAATGTTAATTCCACGTGATCTAATGTCGGCCTTATTTAATTCTATATAGGCCTAGTAATATAAATGTAGGACTCTTTGCTTTTAATCTACGAAACCGGATGGTAGAGGTTAGGAGGGTGTCCAATTTGCTCTTTGAAATCAACTTTCTGAGAAATATAATGTTAGAATGTTATTACATATTGCAGTTACGTACAATCAATAGCACATATCTAGATTAGCGTGTATGCATTTGCCTCTTCTCTTGACAAACTGACGAGTTCAACGGTCAGTAATTCCCATTGTGTAGAATTTTTGGATCTTTACGATTTGAAACTACTCGGTAAACATGAGCAGAATTTATTCTTTCCCTAGAGACATTCATATTGGACAGCTGAGCTTTTGATACTCTAGCGAGTGTCATCGTCAGAGCTGGTTGGATCATTGTTTATGACACTGTTCATAGTTCCCACGCATTTCAAACGCTCGTGACTTTATTGATTTTGAAACACACATAGTAACAAAGATCAGTGGTAATTCTAGTGAATTTCAACAAAGTTTAGTGTACATGTGTTCCAAAATCTGTGCTTGCACAACGTGCGTCATAGAAACTTCTAGATTTGTGACTACGTATCTCTACATCTGGTTCACAAGTGTGAATCACGCATCTGTACCAATTTGTAGAATTTCTGAGGAGCGATTAACCTGACGTAATAGCAATATCTTAACTATTTAATTCTTTATTGATTATGTAGTGAATAATTCCTTCCGAAAGATAACCATATGATGAGAAATGTGGTGTGACGAAGCTGCAAAATTTAACAAATACGTATTTCAAATTATTGTCAAATGTTTATGTCATATCATATTATGTATCGAACGACGTCTAGCTAACAATGAAGTGCAAAATGTTTCTTTGCATATCGAACATTTAGTATGAAGTGTAAAAAGAAATCCGAATCTAAATTATTATTACCTGAAAGAGCCTGTTCAATGTTTAAAACCCACTTAACGAATCCATTGATATACAAGCAGAAATGATGCGATATTAAATAAATCACAAAAGGAATTTACCTGCTAATATGCGTATCAGTTTTGTTCCCACATCCAAATGTTGATGGCATAAGAAACTTAGAGCTGAAAACAAATAAATATTTTAATGAACTAACTTTAGTTAAAATTTGTTAGAACAAATTTAGTTTGTTTTTAGAGTAATCATAGTGTAAACAAAATTAAATTACATGAAGCGATCCACGGAAATCATATGTGATGACTCACCCCAAAAGGGGGACTTTGCAGATGATATCAATATTGAGTTTATCATTTCATCTGTTAAAGCATTTTCTAAGCTTTAAAATGACACCTTATTTGTCAAAATTGATCAAGGCGATCAAATTTTACAACAGAAAATCTGCTGCAAATTCTTATTATTTTCTCTATTGTTGCTACCTAAATTTATTTTACCATATTATACTTTCATCCACTTCCAACGGATGTCACCGATTGCACCAAAACGCAGTTCAAAGCCAAGTGAACCTTGGTATATAAGTATTATCTTTTAAATTATTTGCGGTCATTTACTAACTAACTAACTAACTAACTAACTAAATAACTAAATAACTTACTAACTAAATAACTTACTAACTATTAGCTAGCTAACTTACTAATTAACTAACTAACAAAGTTAACTAAAGCTGATATTTACTTGAAATTTTTCGAATATTCGTCGAGTGAGTTGAACTACATACTATCAATTACAACTGTATATCTCATCTACCTCAGACATATTGAACACCTTTAGTAGAGATTTAACTCAATTTTGGCTGTTTGCTAACAACCCCCCCCCCCCTCCAAAAAAAATAAATACATCAGTAAGTAAGTAAATAAATGAATGAATACATGAATAAAAAATGGAATTAAAGCTTTCAACTTCAACAACGAATTTTTGTAGTGATATATAGTTAGAACAACATTAAACTGTTTATCAACTGAAAAACAATTTGGAAATATTTAATATTTATTAACATAAAAAGGGGACATTTATATCATTCTATCAAACAGATCTGTAATATAGTATGATAGTATGATAAAAAGTAAAGTAAGAATTAAAATGCGTAATTATATTCTTTCTTGAATACTTTGTCTTGTATATACCTTCAATAATATTGCAAAATTGCAAGTAATACGTTTTTAAGTTTACAATACATACTACGTTAGAATGAAAACATCACGAATAAAAATACTGTTGACTTACCTCGGCTGTTTCATCTTATCATAAGAAAAGCACAGATATTGAAAATCTATATCTTATTAAGAACGGTACATATTATTAGTGAAAGGACCCAGCAAAATCATCCGTAGAAATCTTGTGATGCAACCTGACTGGCTATTAAGCTTAGTACAGCAGAGTGTATACCACTGGTGTCTCATCCCGCTCTGTGAAAGCCGCACCCTGATTGATTGTAACCTAACACCAAACCTATGTCATGAATTGACGTCTGAATGCAGAGGGGGAGGGGATAACACATATTGGGGCTCGCCCCGGAGAAAATCGAGTACAATTCTAGTACAAGATTGGAATGTGCACATTTGGAACATCATTCGAGTACATTTTAAGGGTAAATGATGTCCGGTGTAGGATTTCATGATCGAAAAAAATATTTTTACGGTTTTGGCAAACCTGACATGTATTCAATACGATGAATATTTAAAAAAAAAGTGGAAAAAATCACCTAAAATGTGATTTTTTACTAATTATCCAAGGAAAATAGTTGATTTATTTCCACGTTACTAGGCAGCAGTAATTACGAGTTTATTTACTTCACAAATTATTGACCTATGGTGTAATCATGATAATAGGTGATTATGAATTACGCACTCTATAATATAGCTAATATACCTAGGGTTGGGGTGGCAGTCAAATATAAAATAGATAGGCCTACTGTAACAGATGTAAGGCTCACGATCCTAGTACTTAGGCATTTGGTGAATGCACAGTTTCAAAAAATGGATGTTCAACTAGAAGAACTATATACTACACATTTTTATTGATCATGTACGTTGGATTCAACATGATTAATTAATTATCAAAGCTGATAGTGCAAATATGTGTGTCCCGTGTTCCATGAGTCATGTAAATTACATATTATGCTTATATGCACAAAGATTTACAGAAAGCTAAGCAACCCGGGGGAGACACCATTTGCGGTGGAAGGTTGAAATTTTAGGTGGGGGGCAGCGATTTTTTTAAAGCAAAAATCGACGGATATTGAGGGAATTGAGATTGAGATCTTGACGTTAATGTTGAACTGATTTAACATTCCTATGTGGGTAATTCAAAACAGCCACTAAAACGAAATCAAGTTTTAGTGGCTTACCCATCACTTTCAAAGATGAGTATTATAAAAGCGACCTTGCATGCTTTCATCAATTGGTACTAAACAAAGGAATTGAACTGATGACCTTTCCCGTAAAATGTGATGACGTATCACAGTCCATTCGACTAAATATTGTCAGTAACCTTCTGATAATGGTGCATTCTTATTGTTTGATAAGTAATTGCAAATAGTAACATTTCTATTGAATGCATTTGAACTACCCGCCATTACATTTCACAGGCAGGGCGTTGTCTGCAAGGAATATTACCATTTCTGGGAAGATCTTTAGATTCAAGGTGCTGATGTGAGTATAAACTATTGTAAATTATTATACCATCCGTTATGACTATACAACGGTTTTAGACCTGTTAGCCGTCAATAAAGTGTAAAAATTCGATGTTTTAACTTATAAAGCCTCATATCTCGACTTTCCGAATTCGCCTGTTGAGGTCGACATCTTTGACGAAAACGGTTCGTTTTTTCAATGATGTTATCCTTACAATTTAATTAAAAGTACATATGCGATTAAGGGGGTGTCACAGCAATTTTTTTTGTACAAAAACAATAATTTCATTAAAAACGGAAGGATTTTAGCGAGCGATTTTAACAACGGGAAATTTGACGGTAAAATTACGTGCTATAGGCTATATTGTCATTGTCCTCAAGACAATTTAATGATGTGATAAATTTTAAACAAAATACATTATTATTTCATTAGTGTTCGAAATGTAATCTGTCAAAATTGGAATGAAATCGGTTCACGGAAACACATGAATCTATACGGTTTCAGCGAAAAAGGCATGAATTTTTTTGTCGTATGCTGTTGATGTCATTTTGACCGGTTTCTTGTCATTAAAATCATTAATATAGGCTTGTGTAAAATTTAGAGACTTTACTTTTTATGTACACTAAATATTGTGATAATCGAACATGTCTAAGTTGGCCAAAACTCATCGTGAACTTGACGTTCCGGTCTATTGCTCATCTAAAGGGACTGTAGCCTTAAGTACATTTCTAGTACAAATCGTTTGTATTATTAAACAAACAAACGACAATTGTACTTAAAGTGTACTCGAATGATGTTCAAAATGTGCACATTCCGATCTTGTACTAGAATTCTACTCGACCTGTACTAGAATTGTATTTGATTTCTGCCAGGGTCTCCACACAGAAGCGTCAAATGTAGATACATCTAGATGAATGTAGATTTCCTAAGTGCAGATTGTGTTCACACGGTCGCGCGTCAATCTGACTTTACTCCAGGTGCGCGTATGCCGCTGGGGTGTGTGTGTGGGACCAATTGGGCTTAAACAGGTATATGATTTGATGCATGCCGGACGACTAATGACGCTATTGAAAGCCGGGTCCCAAACGTGAGATATATGTTAGCGTAAGTCCCTTTCTTATTGAGAATCCTTCCTCATTCAACATCCTTATTTCTCGCTTCTGGTTTCCCCTTACCAAGAATTATAAAAATCGTTTACATTATGTCATTACATTATTTAACATTAAAAACACTATTTACGATTACATTTGATATAAGATGCGGATATCAGTGCATCAGAAAACATTAAAAATTATTTAGCTGCATTATTTATCATTGATAATTCTCATGAAAAGAATTCTTCAAACTAGATAGAATATGCCATTAACATGGGCGCAAAAACAACTGAAAAAAAAGTAAATAAGTAACAATATCAACTGCCCAAAATGGTGATAAAAAACCCCTACCCCTAAAATTTGAGCAGTATTAATAGTTTGCGTAGGTAGTTTTTAATTCGCTAATTGATGTGATCATATGACAAAAGCTAACACCAAATCTTGCGTTTTAATAATTAAATTGCCTTTATTAATACCGATATCGTCAATCTTTTTCGAATAGTTATTCTCTCATCCCCCCCCCCCAAAAAAAAATAGCATGGTAAAATAGTAATTTGTCCTTGTTTATTCATCAAATGAAATACTTTGTAATTTTTGTCTCTTGCTTAACACCTAAGTGCACAAGGAAGTGCACCCTGGATTTACATTTTCGCGCGAAGTGCAAAAACGCAACATAACCCAATAAAGCTGTTTTATGCAATTGTCAAGGTAGGGGTTACGCATGTTTTGGTGCTAAAAAATCAAATCGGTCGTGTCGTTTTTGAGATACTTAGCATAAACTGGTAAAATGATGGCGCTATACGGACTTTGTTTTGTCCCTAAAACCGAAACGGAACAATTTTTTAAAACGTTTATTTTAGCAATGTATTTGTAATTATAATCTGCTATTATGAGCTAAATTTCATTTAAAAATTCCTTTGGAAAAACAGATTTCCAATTTTTGGCAGGACATTTTTCAGAAAAAATGAAAATTTGACACACATCAGATATCTGACCGCCATTTTGAAACAGAATGACGGATTTTTAATTTTGTTTTGATTCATATGATTTTGATTAAGTTGGTGTATCACTGTGTGCTGTTTCAGAGATAAATAATGCGCTCAAAATCCAGGATCCATATGGACCCCCCCCCCCCCCTTGTAACGGGATTCATTGTCTAGTGGATCATTTCCATCTTCATTAAAAGATGCTATTATTTCTCCTGTACTTAAGAAACAGGGTTGGACTGTAATAATTAAAAAAAATATCGTCCTGTATCTAATACAGCTTTTCTGTCTAAACTTGTTGAAAAATCTGCTTTGAATAGTGTAAATAATCATGTTTGTTGTAACAACCTTGCTCAAGTGTATCAGTCCGCCCACTTGCGTTGTTGGACCTGTCGGCGGCTTTCAAGACTAGCCTCGATTCGAGGCTGACTTGGCCGGAGACGGTAAAATATTTCTTTTTCTCTTTTCTTATGTTATCAGCATGCAGCATGACCACCTCTCTTGTAAGAATTATCTATTTTCAATATGCCCCATTTTTGTCTTTCTTAATCTAAAAAAGAACTCCTGCAAGCTACATTTTGAAATAACCCCAAGACAGCTCATCTAAACTATACCCCAAACCATTATGACCAACCACCTATAGATAAAACCCACTGCCTACTTATCTTGCAAGCCATATTGTTTTAAAATACCAAATCTCTGGCCCAGAGCTTAAAATAGTGTTCGAAAACTGTTTTAATTGCCCTTACTCCCTGGCTCTTCTAAATGTTATCTTATCCTCCCTATGAATGTTGATAATTCTTTCTATAAAGCAACTCAGCTTAGGTAGCTAGAAAGAATTGGAGTACCATATAAACAAGGAATTTCAATATTAGAATTTAGAGTAATTATAATAGAAAAGGAATGTTATCAGGGTAGTTTTTAAACCCAAATGTTGTTTTATATAAATTTACAGCTTGCCAGGGAGGTTGGTCATGTTTCCAGAAGTGTTTGGTCATGATTGTTTGAGATTTATTTAGCTGTATTTCACTGGACTATAGTGTAAATATAAAACTTATTATAACCCAGTGTTTTAAAGTGTTGCTTGCAAAAGTTCTTTTTTGTAGTTTTAAAAATAGGAGAAAAAAGAAGGAAAACGGCCATATTGTACTCTTTCCAGACAAAGTAGAAAAACCAAAAGAAAGTTTAAGGCCATATTTTTACCATCCCTAGACCTGTCAGCCTTGAATCAAGTCTATTCAAGACCATCGATCATGATGTTCTTTTAAGCAGGCTGACCAGTATTTTCGGTATCTCTGGCAATGTTAGTTGTTGGTTTAAGTCTTATTTGTACAATCGCACTCACAGGGTGAAGGTTGCTGGTGATTTCCCTGATCCTCTAACTCTGAACTTTTTAAGGTTCTGTTATATCACTATGAAATTTTGAGACTGAAATTTACACTGAAAATTCTGGTGCACTGTAATTTACACTGTTTTTTAAACAAAAGACAACACCGCTGAAAAACACACTGAATTTTATTCCTTTGTTATTCAGAAATTTAAACGAGTTTTGACAGTTGATTTGCTTTTCAGCGCGATCTCTGATTACAGTGCTATAAATATTCATGATAAAGTAACGGTTGACAAATCCCATGGAAAATTGATTGTTTACATTTTATCAATCAAATATTTCAGGCATACAACAAAGACGAGAAAGATAGTACCATGAACCAACACATTTCATTTTGTATGTTACTAAAATGCGTGAACGGTTTTTAAAGGCACACAATACAGTACATGTAGGCCTACGACAACTCTGATATCAATCAGTATTCAAGATATGCGAGTGTACTAGTATTTTGCTGTATTGAACTGTTGCAACATTTTCGGGTCATATAGTTATTGGGCTTCGAGCTCTTTGATATAGAATGTCGGTAACCTAGAATTATGTCAAAAGCAACAGCTGATGCAAGCAAATACACGTGTCGAGGTGTACTAAAATAATGGTACCTTTTCAGACTTTTCTCATAAAATTGAAGAACATGTCCAAATTGTATTATTTAAGACTGAAGCTCGTTTCATAAGTTATCGATAAATAATGATAATAATAATAATAATCTGCACTTATATGGCGCTCTAACAAAAAAAAAATCGATATAAATTTGATTCGCCGGAATAAGAAATCCCCAACTCCAATAGCTCCCTTCTGTTAATTATTTATTTACAAAATGTTTGCCTATTAAAATGCATACAAATCTCTGAAAATGCTTTCATATCACTAAAATAGCATTTCCATGTCAATATCTAATCATGGTGTCACATTTGACTTTGTAGTTGACTTTTCTTAGGCATTGTTAGATAATTGCTATCTATAGTATACTTGAGCGAAATTATACCGGCCTATCTACTATATCTTTTCGAATGGATACTCTATCTGGGACTATTCATGTTAAAATGAAATAGTTATTACAAGAAATGATAAGATAAAATGAAGCCTATTTATAGCATTTTTCACCGTTGGATACACCATCAGAGAACTAAGACAACTTTTAGGGAACGCGGTTGGTTAACACCATGTTACTTCCCCTCTCCCCGGGGCGATATCCTAATATGGAAATTCCCTAATATAGGTCAGGGGTCAGAAGCAGAAGCTTAAAAAAGGATTGGATGTTAGATAAAAGGGATTTTTTTTACCATCTTCTGTACAAATTTGTGTACCGTTAATTATAGTACGGGTTGATGATTTGAGCCATAGAGCATGTAGAGCTGCATTTTCCCGGGAAATATAAGCAACATAATTCTACTGATATTTTGTTGATTTTTTGAGGTCCAGGTCGGCGTATAGTGTAGAAGAAAAACAATAAGTTGACTTACCCAAAGCCATGAAGATAAGTCCGGGTATTCCTACTTCACGATCATAATTTCATGAATATGAAAAATACTAATCTATGTTCAATCATGTCCATAAAATGTTACATTTAATACGTATTTCCAATTATCATGATTATAGTTCCTTTGTGTACAATTATAAAATCATCCAAACACCCTGTCCAAATACCGAAGTATTAAGCCACAATGTTGTCATTTGTAGAGAGAGCAACTTATAGAGGAATGATAAAGTTTGCTAATGTACGAGAATGAACTTCTTATATTTTGGAGAAGTTAAAGTAAATTTATTCCAGTTTCTGTTATTGTTGATTAGAATGTAAATTGCTTCACTGACTTTATACCAACCCAGTATATGCCCGGCCCGGCGCAGAGGGGAGGGTGTTTTAAGACTTGTATGTCATTTGCATCCGACGTGAAAATGGGTAATCGGCAGCGGTGATGTCCTTTTTTCAGGGTTAGGCTTGATAACCGGGTTCCGGGGACCGAGTCACTCCTAATTAGGATTTTAAAAAAATCTTAAGTTCAAAAATAAGGTATCCAAATTACATAATTACATCCTTACGTAACACGTAAAAACAGTTGCCGAAAAACTGCAACAGGCACAAAGAGCATTACTTACGCCATGATTTAAAAAAAAAAGGGATCGAGAGCGCTTACAAAAAAAAAAAGCACTCTTAAATATACAACTTAAAATATTACTACATGCACATCTTAATTAGCAATTCTAAATATAAACATGAAATAATTAGAACAATGCAAAACAAAGTGATATTGTCAAATAATGAAAACAGGTAAGTTTTTAGTGCTTCTTGACCACATATTAGAGGATGATTGTCTGGTCTGAATCGGTAAGCTATTCATTTTTTGGGAAGAAAATGTTCAGCTAAAACTTGTGTGATAAGTAAGTTAGACGAAGATAGTCTGAATGGTCTACCGTACGGTTGGAACATATTCTCGTAATGATAGAAAATGTTTCAAGTAAACTTAATATTGGTCCTTGGTTGTGAACATATTTGTAGGTAAGGTCTATGAGGAAGGATTATAAAATGGACCCAATTACGGCTGTCAGTTTCCTTCAAAATGATAGACCAAAAGTCAAGTGACGTATAGATAATTTGAAAATATTTCCATGATTTTGAACTAATTCTAAAATCATCCAAACAACATGGAGTGTTTCCTATAACATTAGAATCTGGTCAGATACATCAAACCATAGTTGTCAGGCCTAAACATAAATTACCCTTAAACCTATGGCTACGAGTTTGCTACGGGAACAGTGAAAATTATCGCCTGCAAAGAGTGCACTTCTTTATTTTGGAGAATTTCAAAGCCTATAGGTTCAGTGTTTTGTTATGTGTTATCATTCAAAAATAGAATTTGTGGCCATACGTTTATGTCATGCCTATAATAATACAAAATTTGGTGACTGGTAGTAAAACGGAAGGGGAAAATGGTAAAAAAATATCTGAATAGTACCACCCCTCCGGGGTTGAATAATGGGTTACTAATAAATGATGTTTTACTTTGGTTTTAACTAATAGCCTTCGCAATCAATTGATTGAGAACAAAATCAAGTAAATCCCTCTAACAAGGGATTAGCATTTTCATGAATGAAAAATGATGTTACGAACCAACCGTATTAACATATTTTTGTTGTTGTCAGACTGTCAAGGTCCCTTGCATCATACACTAGATATGCTGGATAATATTAATCATTTCTGGACTGACATGTAGGCTACTTTTTCAAACAAACTTGAGAAGAGAATTTTCCGTAACTTAAAGGACAGAATATGCACGAAGTTGGCCTACTGCTGGCTAGTGATTTTTATACACTCTGTTCTTGAAATGATTTTTTATAGGCCTAATAATACCCTAAGCCCGGGGGTTACTCAAGTTTGGTTTTGGTAGGGGTGTGCCGCTGGGAAATTTGAAGTACCACCCATGGATATACCAATTTTCAAGAAAAAGGGACCCTTCCATATACCAAATTCCCCCAAATTTTGAGTCAAATTTATACAAAAATTGAATTTTTTCCCGAAAATTTACGCTAATTTGGCGCAAATTTCCTGATTTTTGTTAGACATTTAGAAAAAAATCCAAAATTTGCGCCATTTTGAAAAAAGACCCTTCAAAATACCACATTTTGCAAAGAAAAAGGACCCATTGGCATACCAGACGGCCTGATTTTGCTACACAAGTTTGCTGCACATCCCCGTAG